>QKWP01000048.1:591632-649131 GCA_003550325.1 Gigaspora rosea | reverse complement strand
GTGATAGTGATTATAAGCGATTTGTGACTATAATGAGGTTTTTTTACTATGTTTGAGTCCATCGCACAAAATCGGGTGCTTAAATAGAGGTGTGACTATATAGAGTGTGACTATAGGGAGGTCTGACTGTAGCTTATTTTGGGAATATACGGTAAGCAAATACATCCAATTGTTATTAAATGGACAAAGCAAAATGAATGCTAGCATCCAGATCACCAAAACGCTATGGAATAAAGGCAATTATATATCAAGATATATCAGAATATGGAGTGATTTGTATATAAAATCAGAATAACTTCTTTCTTATCATTAAGGAAAACATAAAAAATCTAAGCTTGTTTAATGATAATAATTTTTTAGAAGGATGTCAAGAATGGCTACAGAAACAATTTCCAGAATCATGCTCTCATAGGGCCTTAAAAATATATATAAAGAAAACTTTGTTGCCCAAAATAGGGTATACAAAGGATAAAATTTCTGAAAAAACATGTCAAACTTATATGCATGCATTAGGATATAAGTATAATGAAAGAAAAAAGGGGGTGTATTATGATGGACACAAATGGCTAGATGTGGTGCTCTATAGAAAGGGATTGTTAGAAAGGATGTTCAAATAAAAGAAAAATATAAAAAACTTTACTGCTGATATATTGGAGTAATAGTAGAGCCTAAGCTCGAATATAGTGAAAAGAATCAGTACAAGTGATGCATGACAAATGTCATTTTTATGCAAATGATGAGCAATGTAGAATTTGGACCAGAGAGAATAAGGATATTTTGTGTTCAAAACATATAGGATGTTCCATAATGGTTACTGCTTTCGTATGCCTATGCCATGGATTATTACAATTGTCAGAAGAGCAGTTCTCTGCCAACCCATATGTCAAGTATAGAGATACTTTTGTTGTCCACTCTGTACAAGAAGATGGATATTGGAAATCAGAGAACATATTGGAACATTTTTTTTTATTTTATTTTTTTTTAACAAAAGCTTTAATGTATTCATGATCTGAATAAAGCTTGAACAAAGAGCAATACCCATATTTGAAATATTATATCCTGGGTGTGTAGGGTTTTTTGTTTAAACCAATTGACCAACCATAATATAATGGCGGAGAATGCATTGGTTGTATCAAGAATGAATAAAGCCCCTGGAGGAAAACAATCTATAATGCATAATAGTTGGTACATCGATGAGTACAGAGAAAAGCAAAATCAAAAAATGATATTTCCGGAAGATTATCTAGTGGAAAAGTTGAAAGGTCAACCAAAAGGCATCCAGCAGATACTTGAAGAATGCAACCTCTGGCTGGCTAGGAGGTAAATTTGGTGTGTAAGCTTTGTTTAAAGAAAAATAAAAATGTGTTAGAAGATTTGAACTGCTGTGCATAGAAAATTATATCATTACAACCAGATTTCAGTAAACAGCCATTATTATTGAAAGAAGCAATTGCTAAAAAGGGTCATTTCTTCGAACGATATCCAAAGACCATTGTGAATATAACATCATTAAATGGTATTGGGCTTTGTAAAATGTGAACTTAGGATATTGTGTACCTATAATTATAATGATTTACTAATATGACTTCCAGAAGCTCTTAATAATATTCTAGTAAGAACTATTCATAAGTTTGTGCAAAAGTCATAGAGGTATATAGATGCCTATAATAAGGGTTTAGAAGGTAGAATAGCAGAGTGGGCTGTTAGTAACATAAATCACATCATCACTTGCCAGAAAATATTGAAAGAATGATAGAACAATAGTTAATTAAATAAAAGCAATTATCTTTACATGGTTTTTACTCATCAAAACTTTTTTTTTGGCAATTATTCCATCTAATTAACCCATAAAAAATCATAAATCACTGAAGTAAAAATCCAACAAGACAATGAATTATTGTTAAATCAATTGGGCAAAAGCAGGGGATGGAACTACTATTATTTCCTGCTTTTGTTATAGATGTCCCCAATTGTTATTGGCTTTCTAAAGTTCTAGCTTGACAAGGTTTGACTAGAAATGGATCTAACCTATAAGTTGTTTTTTAAGTGTTTTTTTTCATATGCAAAAAATAAATTTAAATTTTAATATTTAACTATTTTTTTTTGTAGATAATATTTGTTTAAATTTTTAATTTGTTAAAAACAAACATTTAATCCAAAATTAAATAAAGTTTGAAAAAATAATGTTAAAATATCTGTCTGTGACTATCATTTTTTTTTAATTTTCCTGATAAACAAATATACAAGTGCAAATCCAGATCCATCATAGTGACCAATACCTAAATACAACATATGGGGGCTTGTCAGTAGAAAGGGGTAAAAAGTTTCTAAGTAAAAGTTTTTGAAACTTTGAATTAAAATATCTTAATGACTACTAAATTAAATTTAATAATTTTTTTGTATTTTAATTATATGTAGTTATAAAATTAAAATAAAAAAAATTTTATTTAATTTGATTTAGTAGATATTGAGCTATTTTAATTTAAAATTTTAAAAAAAAGTGGTAAAAACTTTTTACCCCTTTTCTACTGACAAGCCCCCATATAATATAAAGTATTTGTTTTATATATAGCATCTATAACTATTTTTTTATGGTGCAGAAAAGCTTAACTAGACATTGTTTTAATTTTGTATATGCAGTATAACCTTAATTAGCTAATCAAATTGCTATAATAAGTAATACAAATCTAATTAAAATTTTTTAAAAATTTATTATTTAAATTTGAATTTTGATTGTTCAAAAATTTTTTTATAATAAAAAACAAAGTTTTTGATTGGTCAAATTTAAAAATCATATATGTTTTAATTTTTATATTTAATATAAAAATAATCTAGCTTTAAAAGCTATTAACTTCTTATAAAGGTTATATTTTTTAAAATTTGACTAGTAATTTTATAGAACCTGTCTTAAAGATCAAAATTACCAGTTAGTTTTTTAAAATTTTAATTTTTTAATGAGTTAATAGATTTTAAAGTCATCTTTTTATTGGCGAGTTAAGGTTTCTTGCACTATATTATTTTTTAATAATTTAAAAAATAGAGTTATAAAATAATTTTCTTTTATGAGTATTTTTGTAGAATTTAACTAATTGTTATTATGCATATATTCTTTTTTAAAAAATAAGTCCATCATTTTTTGAGTTAGATTTGGATTTTGCTATTCTAATTGTCATAAAATATCTGCAGACATTTGATAAATTTTTTTTTATTTTAGTTTTAATGTTATCAAATGTATTAAATCTATTTGCATATTTATAAATAAGTTATAATAAAGATTTATTATTGCTGTATTTGTTTCTATATCAAGTATTATTTTAAGAACACTATTATATTCAAATTGTTTAATATATTCTTTATCATGCTACTTATCAAGATTTTCATATTTTTGAAAATGTTTAGCCAAAGTACAACTTTGGAAGCAATTATACCGAAAGGCAGTGTTGTCACAGAACAGCTTTGAACAATGATTTGGACAATTTTGGACAATTAAATAAAGTAAAATTACTTAAAATTTAATTAAGATAACCTATTTTAATTTTAACTAGAATGTGTTTAGTACCTAAAAAAATATATAATTATATATTTTTTAGATAAATTTATTAATTATTAAAGCCTGGACAAGCTTTGGACAATCTTGGATATTTGGACAATTTTGGATATGAACAAGCCAAAAAAGGCTTTGAAAAGCTAAAATATACAATACTGCCAAAAGGTATACTAATTTTGATTTTTTTTCGATTTATAAACCATATAATAACTATAAGGGTTTTATAATTTACTGCCATGGCAATGTACCGCATCCTGATCAACCAATTAGAATGCAGAATCAGGTGTAATATGAAATCGAAGCGATTACAATTTTTTTCAAAAATTAGCTATAGCACGAAATTTTGTCTATGAAATAATCTTTTATGCACTAACAAAAAAAATTTCTCTCGAAATGTTGGATTAGCATCTCTTTGCTAAATCACTCTACTCTAACCCTATCCCTCACCCTAATCCTATCCCTCACCCTTACCCTAACCCTAAACTAATGAATTAATTTATTGTTTTGATTTTACATTACACCAGATTTTATAGGATGCAGTGTATCGCATATATGAAAAAATCAAAATTCTAACTATAATATTATAATTAGTAAAATATATTAATACATGTATACAGTTACCTCTCTCTAATTTGAACCTCACTAAACTAAACACTATTAAACTCTTTCTAAACTGAACAAAATCTTCTAGAGCATTTAAAATTTTATTAAAAAGTTCAGATAAGCAATAAATAACTTTTAAAAACTGAACTTTTCCAAATTTTTATATACAGTAGTAAAAAAAAGCAGTTCTAGCAGTTTGGATTAGAGAGAATTGACTATATATATAATTTTATTTTTTTCTATTTTATAACTGAGATTTGCTCTTTTTCATTTATTAATAATATTATTACATGCAGAAGAAAAATAATATTACATCTAATATTTAGTAAAAAACAACCTCAGACTTCAAAATAGTCTTCTGCTACTAATCAATCTTTATTTGAGGCCAAACTATTAGCTGACAAAGTTAAACTTATCAGACATTTGAAATAAAAATTGTTGATATTAATAACTTTGTTCCATTTAACTGGCCCAGATTGCAGTATCTTAAACGAAAAGCAGTTATATTAACTGGACTACTTAAAACAAAGCTTCTAGAATTTTCAGATAGTGGTTTTTCCATAAATTTCACATATCCTCTACGTTACTTGTTTTCAACTACTTATGACAATTGTATTCAATATAGTAGGTACCTTTTCTTTTTGGATACAGTAAATACTGCAAATCTTCTGGAGAGAGTACGCCAAAATGCATACTTTTTAAAAATTCTTTACAAACTGATAGCACCAAAAGGAGTTTATATATAACTATAGTAAGGACAGTGGTTCTTCCTATATAGACCAAAATTTAACAGAGAGCTGCCAAGTACTTCTTAGTTTGTAGTAAATGATAAACTCTAAGCTTGTTAGCAGGTAGTCTATGAACTTTACCTCTAAACAACAAGTACCAGTTTTATAGTGAGTGACAAACTCTAAAGCTATTAGCAGATACTTAGTTAACTGTATCTCTAAATAATAACTGCCAGGTTGTATGTTTTCATTAGTTTTTCTACTGTTTTTTAAGACTTTACTTCTGAAGTATTAGCATATTTGTTAGTACAGATGATCAGTGAGTAGAGTTACAGAAAATCCTTTTATATATAATTTTATTAATTATAAAGATATATTATTAATATATATGATACTATTCAGTATTTAAAATTTAATGTTCTTAGTGTTCTCAAAGAACATTATACAATTTTGGGAATATAAATTATTAAAATATGTTCTCTATTTGAGAATATTCAAAAATTCTTTTAATATTAAAAAAAATTTAATTTTTTTATATAAAGAACATTAAATTTTACTAAGAACATTAAGAAATTAAAAATGTTCTTTTTGAGAACATAAAACCAAATTTGAATTTTAAACATTGATACTTATATATAATAATATCTATCAGCAGATTCTATTATTTCAGCAATAGAATTTCCAATTTCATGAGGTTCACTTTTTAAAAAAATAGTAGATATTTTACACAAAAACTCTAGATTCAACAACATTCAAATCACAGAGTATATTATTATTAAGCTTTGTTGCATAGTAAATTTTCAAATTGTTTTTCAATATACACTATATATTTTAGTAGATTTTCTAGTTTTACTAACAAAAGCAACTTTATCAAAGTTTTTACTATACTGATTGCATTTTTGCAAATTATTAGAAATCAGAATTATTTGTAAAAGAAAACTTTTTTTTTAATAAAAAATATTGATAATAAATAGGGTAATCTAAATGTAATACAAATTAAAATGCTTTAGTATATAATATATTGAACTAATGTTAAAATTGAATAAAATAAAACTGGTTTCAAACTTTAATATAATACTGTATAAAAAGCTAAAATCTAGTATAAATATCATAATTAAGTATATAAATTGCTATATAGCACATATGCTAAAAATGTGGCACAAATTTTATTAATAAATTCAAAAGTTTTTTAAACGTCTAGCAATGATTTTTCAATAGCTATTGATCAATTTCGGCAAATTTTGGTTTGTTTTAATTCTATAGTTTTGTAAAATTAAAATAAAAAAATTGATTGAATTTTTGCTTAGTAGTTATCAAGAAATTATCATCAAAAGTTAAAAAAAATAATAAATAAAATATTTAAAAAAAAATTTGAGTAAATTTTTTTTCTATATTTATTAAAAGGTAAAAAAAATTTTGGCTACAGCTTCTTTTTTAAAGTATTTAAACTTAGAACAAAGGTTACTTAGCACTTACCTGTCAAATTTGATTAATCTAAAAAATTTTATTTTAATTCTGTAAGCATATAGAATTAAACAGGGTTGGGCAAGTTGTATATCCAGTGCTTTCTCACTGGACACTAGACGTTTCCAAATTGTTCAGTGTAATGTCCAGTGCATGTCTAGTGTCCAGTGACATATTTATAAAAAATTTTAATAAATAAATAAATTAGTCAAAGCACAACATATCTGGTCAGATAACTAGTACTCCCAAAGGATTGCTCTAGCTAATTCTTAAAAATGTAGTTAAAATTTTATAATAATGCACTATACCTTTGATTTAATTTAATTTAATTCTTATTTAATTTTAAAATTTAGTTTAATTATTGTATATTAGTCAAAAATTCTGTTAGCCCATACAGTACATTTGAAAAAATTAATAAGCAATAAATATGTTGGCCACATAATACTGTATTTAACTAAATAAGATATTTATATGCAACCAATTTGCTTGCAATTGTAAAGTATAGTATTTCAAATGATGTTAACCTTCCGAAGCAATATGCATAGTAAGCAGGTTTTGAGAGATATCAGGCTTGAAAACATTATAAATATTATATAGCAGGAACAGGCTTAATAAATTAATTTTTTAAGTTATCAATTTTAACAGAATTGGTTAATTATCTAGTTTATTTAATTTTTGTTGTCCAGTGATTATTTTTTTTAATCCATCGCTTTTCACTGGACAATTAGGACCTGGACACTGGACAAATTTCCAATTGTCCAATTGTCCAGTTGCCCAACTCTGGAATTAAAATAAAAAAATTGATCAAATTTGATTAGATAAGTGCTAAGTAAACTTTGTTCAAAGTTTAGATGCTTTAAAAAAAAAGCTGCAGCCAAAATTTTTTTTACTTTTAATAAATATTTGTCAACAACCTGCTATTCAAATTTGGCCAATTTTTTTATTTTAAATATGAACCACAGAATCAAAATAAAAAAATTTATCAAATTTGGATAGTTGTTTGTTGAGAAATCATTGTTTTAAGTTTAAAGAAGAAAAAATTTACTTAATTGTTTTTTATTAAAATTTTAGTGATGATTTCTTGATAACTACTAAATAAAATTTAATAATTTTTTTTTATTTTAATTTCACAATACTATAGAATTAGAACAAAACAAAATTTAATGAACTTGATCAAGTAGCTATTAAGAAATTATTGCTAGAAGGTTTAAAAAGCCTTCGAATTTATTAATAGAATCTTCATAAGTGATAAATTACTATTGGTCAGTATGTAGTACAAATCTTGAACTACTAAAAATTTTTTATGGTGTTGTTGGAGTAGTTGAAAGTAAGCTTGTTGGTAAAACTAATCTTTGATGGTGCACCAATAGTTAATTAATGGTGCACTAGTAAAGCTAGTGCTAATAGTTATAGAAAAAGCCAATTTTCAATGGTGCACTGATGGTATTTTGCTGGTGAATCAGTCTTTTGGTGAAACTAATTAGGTTTACCAACAAGCTTAGTTGAAAGCTTCCACAGCTACAAAACAGCTAGTTTTTTCAAAAATCATCTATAACACAAAATTTGGCTTACAAACCCACCTTTTGTGTCTTGATAAAAAAATTCCTTGCAATATTGTGCTATATATAAGGCTCTTAACAAAGTTACCTAAATCTTTACACTAACACTAATATCAAAAGTTAATTTTTTAATCTAAAATGCATTTATTTTTGGCCAATAAAATTTTAGCACATATCATCACATGTCTGTGAAAATTTATGCAGTTGCTATTAGGAACACAGAAATATTTCAAAATTTATTTTCAAAATTTTTGCTATAAAATTTGTATCATGTGATATAAAAAGATTGGCTTACTATTTTAATTTCAGCCAGAATTATCATTATTTTTTTTAATGCTGGCAAATCGAATAAATTGAAATTTTTACAAAACTCAACCGAAATTTTGCTTTAAATCAAATATAGTTTTGTGTCCCTGGTTGCTATATATAAAGCCATTTGAAGTTAATTTTGGTTAATATCACACTTTCCCTTTTTCTTTTGATATCTTGGGTAAATGAATATAAAAAATTAAAAATAATAAAAATACCACGAAATAATGTAATGGGTGTGGTTTCAAATTTCAGTCTAAATTAAGCTTAATTCAGGCCAAAATTCAAAAAATAACACGCTAATTATTATTTTGTGGTTATATAGCAAATATAAAAAAATTAAAATAAAATAATTAAAATAAAATAAAATAATTTAAAATAATTTAAAATAAAATAAAATAAGTTTTAAAATAAAATAAAATAATTTAAAATAAAATAAAATAATTTAAAAATAAAATTAAAAAGATTTAAAAAAAAATATAGAAAAAAGCATTAAATAATAAAAAATAAAGCCAAAATTTTAGTTCCTACGTTTATTTCAGTTTGTGATGAAACGATTTAAGAAAAACTGCTGAAAATAGAACTTCTGAAGTGTTTTTCTATTCACTTGTAAAAAGCTATAGAACTAAATAAATAAGAAGAAATACTTAGATTAAATTTAACTTATATTTTATATGTTCGTTTCATTTGCCCCCCCCTCTTCCAAGAGTCTTGGAAAGTGATGTTAACCGAAAAATTTACTTCAACCGGCCTAACTCATACAGGGGGGTCCCAAATTCCGGATTGGATACGTCGGAGTGTATCGGAATCATGGTCGGCTGGACCGGAATTGATCAGTTTTGCCCCAAAAGATAAAAAATTTTACTAATAAATCATATCCATTCATTAAGTAAAAAATGCCCAGCTGGTAATTTTACTAGAGAAACTGCTAACAACTAGGACTAAACGCTGACCTGCATCCGACCCTGAAATTTGGAGATAGATTGCTATGTATAACAATAAGGACTCTGGTGATGATCATCATCGGTTATAGTTAGATTTTTATTTTAGAGTAAAATTAGTTAAATTTTATAATATATATATCAAAAAAATACTAATATACTGATATAAGGACTGGTGATGATCATCACCGATTATAGTTAGATTTATTCTCAGAATAAAAGCTAAGTTAATTGATCAATAAAGTCAATTAGATTAACCGAGTCAACCAGATTTAGATCAAAACCGAGTTAATCATAAATTTTATTTACTAAACAAAACTTTGATAATGCGAAAAAAATTTTTTTTTATCGTTATGCCTTATTCTCATTCTTATTTATAGCCGATAAATTGAACAACAGAAGAACTTGTTAGCGATATAAGACATAAAAAATTTCATTCTTATTTATAACCGATAAATTGAATAATAGAAGATGGCAAGCACAACCGAAGTAGAAGAACTCGCGTTACCTATCCCTCCTCTTTTATAATAATCATAATGGCTGATCCTAACACGACTGAAACGCGGGATGCTTTGTTGGCTCGAATGTTAGTCCAAGGAGTTCAAGAACAAAATCAAGTAAACGTAGAAAATATTGAGGTATGACAATATGACGCGTCTCAAACTATTTATTTATATAATACTTGCTAACTTGTATTTTCATGAAATATTTGGATTTCAGAACGTCTATCCATTACTTGACATCAGCGGCGTTTCAAGATATGAAATTCATCACCATATGTTGGAAGAACTAAAAAATGATTTTATCCAAAAAATAATAACCCAACATTGGGACCAAGAAAAGTGCGTTTCATGAAAAACTAAGTTTAAAATAGTATGAGCATATAGTATTAAACTGTTGTGTGTTTTTTTTTTTTTTTTACATAGATTTACAAAATTCTTGTCGAAGTTCATGCCTCAAATATCTGACAAAGAATTTCGTGATATAATTTTTGAAGCTCTTAAGAAATATCCCGATCATATAACCGAAGAGATTTATGAACAGTTGGCACAGGAACAAACCGTTATACATGTAATTATTAACATGGACGGAGTCAAATTAGCAAATTAACCAGAATCCATTACTAAGAATTTAAATATTTTTGATATTTAAAACGAAAAATAGGAAGCTCCGATCGAGATCAAACGAGGTTTATATGAACGTGACCAAGAAATGTTCAAAGAAATGATTAAAACGCAAATCGATAATTATTTCAAAAGACAGTCCTTAATCATGCAACAGCGCGGAACTAATAGTGATATTTTAGATCAGCGGTAAATATATTTCTTGCAAGTTTTTGTCATGTATATAATTAATTATAATGAAACTAATTATACCATTTTTCACTTAGAACAAATATTCCTGAACTAAAATATATTATCGATTTGGTAAACGAGGGTTCTATCCTTTTTGACGAAATGCAAGACATCATGATTGAAATTTATAAAGACAATGGACACTCAAATATTTGTTCATTCTGCTTTGACTTTTTTAATTGTATGCAAAAAGCCGGAAAAATTAGTGTAAGTTGAATTATTTTAAAAAACCGAATGAAACATATATATTAACAACTGATTTTTTTTCATATAAACTTGCAGATGTGTATGAAGGACCATTCTTACAATATGATTTGGAATATTAATGAGGGAATAAGGAAAGGAGGTTTGGAGGAAAGGACGATCACGGCATACAAAAATGAATTGAATAAATATAATATAACTAGCCCTAGAAAATTTTCGTATGATATCTTGGGTTAAAGTTACCTTGAATGCATGCACACTTTCTACTTTAAAACGCATAATTTTAAATTATTCTTTTATAGAGAAATCGCAATGATATTCCAAGATCCTATTGTATATCATGATCTCTCCGCGAAGCTTTAAAAAAGAGTGTGTCTGAATCCCCGATGGAACCGTAACAACGGCCTTAACTAATTTAGTGGTATGTTTACTGTGATGTTTAGTAATTTCATTGTGATTTTAAATCTTATTAATTTAATGTTTTCATTACATGAATGATTTAGGACAAGCAAACTGTCAAATGGATGTCTTCAATGGTAACTTTTGGCAGTCAAGCACATGACATTTTACCGTTAGTATGCCAATGGTGGAAGATCAAATTTACTCGTCCTTTTATAAAAAATTATTATACTGGACGTATGATGATATAAAAAGGGCACCGGAAACGGCTATAATGATGAGCCAAGCGATTCATGAAGACTGTGAAGATGTGCCAAATTCGAATTTTACTCTCAAATTTGGCACAAATGATATTAATATTTTGAAGAATTATGATTTTGCAACGAAGCTACAGTAATTCAATTTTTTACAATCATTTTTAGCAATTCAATAAGACTATTTATAGTAGCATAATTGAAGTTTTTGTATTGAAAATGGCCTTACGGAACATAAAAACCTAATAATTATATATGCATTTCATATTTTTTATCTTTATTATAGGTTCTCGGTAGTTATTTGCTAGATCGTTGCAAAAAGGGAGATATAATAGCATTACGACGTGCCTTAGATTGTTTTGACATTGTGAAAACAATCGATTCGTTTATATTACAACTAATTATAAACGAACTCATCGACCAACATTTTATTCGAATATTATATTCAATAAAATGGCAAAGGGCGATCGAAATTCTAATTCGATTGAACTTTGAACCGCTAGTTCGCTTATTCAATATTTATTATGACGAACTCGTTATAAATTTTTTAGTTAATCGAGGCGACCTCGAGAAATTAAAAATTGTCAAGATTTGGTGCGATAAAGTGGTAAGCAATCTAAACATTACAATATACTTTATTATTATTGTAAATTAATGTTTATATCTTTTAGGCCAAACCAATAACTGAAACGCCGCTATACCAAAATCTTGTAAATAAATCCCAACTTTAGGAATTTATCAAATTATAAATGTCCATTTGTAACTGTTTTTTTTTAAAAAATTTATATTGTTAAAAATTATTAATTATGAGTATATCTAAATATAAAGTCATGTATTCTTGTAAATATTGTTTTGGGTAGGAAATTTTGTTTAATTAAATATAGTATGATTCGAGCCTGTTTTCTATTTTTGTTCAATAAACATGTTGCGTTATCCGCTTAAATTACCCAACGTGAGTGTTATAATAGTGTAATAAAATGTAAACAAATATCTATCAATTTAATAGGGGACACGGAAAATTTTCGAAAAGATTAGAAAGCAATTTTTCAATTTTTTTTTTATGCATATGAATATTTTCTTGTGCAACTTCACATGATAATAAACTAGCATAAAGATTTTTTTTTTATGAAATGCTTATTATTTGAACTAACAATAATAAAGTGAAAAAACAAAAAATGTAATTTAACAATTTAACGAGGCTTAAAATCGATACGGTTACATTTTGTAAAAATTATAAAGTCAATTGCAAGTAAAATTGGCATGTTATATGAATTTTATTGATTTTTTTATTTTTTGTAATACGTACGTACAACCCGGGTTTCGATATAAAGTACAGTATGTTTAACAATATTAATTTCTATAATAAACACACCATCAAATCGCTACATTAAAGCCTATAATATTTGTAAAATTACATTTTGTAAAAATTATAAAGTTTCAAAAAACTTACAAAAAAACATACATTTTTTCTGACTAGTGTAAATATTCACTATTGGTCATATCGTACTTATCAGTGACTTGTGTTAAATTGTCACATATTAAATATATGATTTTCATAATATTTATCATGTAACAATTCTAGAACTAGGGACGGACCAGGACACCGGATAATACTAATAGAGGTACGAGTTGAGTTTAGTGCTTAGATCTGGTCATCTGCCTACTCGAATATAAGTACTTAATTCGAAACAAGCAATAAGTTAGTAATATTAATGCACATTATCATCGAACAAATCGCTCGATGTCCAGGTCACACCACGAGGAGGATGGCATCATGTGACCCAAAAGGAGTTTAAGGGAATTTAAAATTGGGTTTGGGATAAAAAATTAAATCAAGAAAGAGATAAATAATAATAATAATAAGTTTATTTGGTTATTTTTCAAATCATTTATTTCCGATCTTTTAAAAAAGATCTCAAAATAATAAAATACTATACCGATGGTGTACCAAATTATTGATAAGTGATTCGCATTTTTCGGTGTCTGATAGCGAATCAGTAGTAAACAGATAATCGTGACAGTTTGATCATTTTTGCCCTTAATAAATCGGTTGTCATGGTGTTGTTCATATTGGTTCATATAGTAACTTACTTTTTTTGAGAACAACAAAACGAAATCTGGCCATATATGAACCTATTTCTCTCAGGTAAACCTACTAAAACCAGCTATTATTACTATGCATGACACATGGCAATTTTCATTAGATATCAGTTTTTTCAGAGTAGGTTGTCTCTTTGCTCAAAAGTACCAACAAGAAAATACCTGGTTTTATCGATAACCAGATTATCGTAACTGCAACAAAAATGAAAAAAAACAGATACAACATTAAATATCTAAGCATAAATTTAAAATAAATCAAATAAAATCAGAAATAAAAAAAATACTTATGCATTTAATGTAAAATATTAAATCTTCGGATCGGATGACCCGGAAGATACTTTTAAGAGGGTATGTTGCGAAGTTGTATTTGTGATATTATATTGATAAATCGTAAGTAACATACATATAACGTCAAAATCAACACTACATATAAGACTCCGCAATGTTGTAGTTTGAATGAAAGTTTGAGAATTATTCGACTTTAATGTTTGTGTGAGAATTTGATATATCAAGAATGGACCTCCTCGTTTGTTTGTTTTTAAATAATAAAATATTATGTACACGACATTAGTAGTATTAACGATGTTAATGATGGAATTAAGATTAGGAGGGGAATCATCATCTCCATAAACTATGGAAACCCTCTTTCTAGACGTAGAAAATCGTGACAGATAAGACTTTAATTTTTGTTTTGATTATT
The DNA here is from genome assembly GCA_003550325.1 of Gigaspora rosea. Lineage (NCBI taxonomy): Eukaryota > Fungi > Glomeromycota > Glomeromycetes > Diversisporales > Gigasporaceae > Gigaspora > Gigaspora rosea. The sequence goes on along the minus strand of QKWP01000048.1, from coordinate 634,968 downwards.
CCACTTCTTGCTATTTCTATTATTTCTCCATCACTGCCTTTATTAAAAGGCACGTACGTATATATTATTGCTGCGTTGCTAATTATTTCACAATCATGATAAAATTATTATTGCATTAACATACGATGCACTAAAATGTATCCACACATCCGGACATTGGTACATTTGGCGCAGTAGTCCCGTGAAATTTTATCAATCTCAGCAGGGGGTACGATATGCAAGGGTAACACGGGTCAAAATTTTCTAACGCGAACCTGACCTGACCTGAAATTTCGGGTCGAGTTCCGTGTTGACCCGACCCGATTTGGAGCACTATTAAACAAGTCATGTGCTAAAATTGCAATAATTGCAAACCGAGTCAACTATACATATGCCGCAGTGCCTAATTTAGTAATTACGTTGACATCTACAGTGTTTAAAATTCAATGTTCTCAGTGTTCTCAGAGAACATTACACAATTTTTGGGAACATCTTATACTATATGTTAAAAGAACATCGTGTGCCGTCCACTATTAAAAGTTACGTTCTTGATGCCTGTTATACTTAAAGCAGGTTTTATTCTATAAGCATTAAATAAATATAAACATACCGGTTCGTAAGTACGTACCAATGAGAAATTGCCAAAAATTCGAGCATGTAAATTTGAATATATCTTAAACCTGAGCCATAAATAAATATTTATTCCCGGTTCTTATTTATACTTCTATACTTTTCTTCAGATTTCAAATTCGGGCTGATCCAGGATTTCAACATTCTTTTTGATTAAATATCTTATTTTATCTTTTATTAATAATATACAAGTTTTAAACTATTTAAACTATTAGTTACAAACAAAGAGTAAAAGTCACTGGCTAAAAAAAACCTTATATGTACCATCTATTAAACGAATATCGTGTACCAACCACATTAAAAATTACATTTTTGATGCCTGTTACACTTAAAACAGGTTTTATTCTCTATGCATTAAATAAATATAAACGATAAATATAAACGTACCTGTTCGTACGTACCAATGAGAAATTGCCAAAAAATTTGATCATGTGAATTAAGGTGGTCTTAAAATCACATGAACCTGAGCCTTAAATAAATATTTACTCCCGGTTCTTATACTTCTATACTATTTCTTTAGATTTCCGATTCGGGTTGATCCAGAATTTTCATATTTCTTTTTGGCTATATAACTTTTTTTACTTTTTTAATAATATACGAATTTTAAACTATTAGTTACAAACATATAATAAAAATCGTTGGCTAAAAAAAAAAAAGAAATAGAAAAAAACAAAAGATGGTTTGTAATTTGTGAGGTTATTAGTTTACTATAATATCAACAGTTTATTAATTCAAGGATCTTTCGGTATAATCACTAGAGCTAACGCTTCTACTCTAATTTTAAAGGGTTGAACTCTAACTGAGTTTGTTAACTCTTCACTTAATTGTCCTTTATTAAAGAGAGTGTATACATTTGACCAATCTGACTCAAATGTTGCTAGGAGATAATTTTTGATTTACTCAAATAAAGGTCTCTTCAGTGTTATACTAGCTTACTTCCTTTATTTTTCCTAAGTAAAATCAAAGGGACTTCTCTACATGTCTCTCTTTGTTGAAGTCAAATTCATTCATTTATATACATTTGAATTTAATATGCAACACATTAACGTGTTGTTTGGCACGTTAGTGTGTTGCTTAACACGTTACATGCTATTCAACAATGGTGCTACTAAGCCTAACACGTTGATGTGCTATCGAGAATATTTATAATCTGTGCCTTTAACACGCATACGCGCCAACACGGTAACGTGTTATGAAGATTTTACAAAAGGGGCGATTATATATCAATCATCAAGTTTATACATATATTGACTAACATTTAAAGTATTATACAAAAATAGAAATGAAAACTATCTATACGAAATAAAGGAAAGAAGATCTATATACAAATATGGGGTAAACTAATCAGGAAATTTGAATCTCTAATGTCACAGTTTCGAATTTGTAACAGTGCGTTGTTATGGTTTTTTAAAATGATATATCAGGAACAGAGTTCATAAACTTAGTTAAATTATGAATATTTGCAATTTAATTTCATTTCAATCTGCGAGTATAAATAATATTCATTAAGTCAAATATCTAAAATAAGCTATTAACAATTTTTTACTTTTAATTAACTTTATTCGTAATAAGCCATTTGAAGTTTATTTTCGTTTAACGATACCTACTGAATTCTTCTCAAATTAAACAAATGTAAATGGCAAATTAGCCGACATAATGGTCAGCATAGTAATACGAATGTTTCAATTATATTGATAATTTTCAGTACATTATATTTTATTTTATATGTTTGTGTAAATACAAAAAAAAAAAATAATAATGCTAAACAAAATTTTAACTTAAACGGTCTAATTTGTGAGTATAAATAATTTTTAATAATTCTGAGTAATTAAATTAATTCGTAATCCGTGAGTAAGGGAAAGGATTTGATTAGTGATCGGCGGGGTGCATATTATAATCAAAACAATTAATACCCATAATCTGGAGCCATTTTTTAATTTTCTCGATTTCTGCAAAGCTAACATCTTTTGTGTTTCTATAAAAATTATAAAGGCGATTTTTCTCTTCCTAAAAGTGGTGACTTCATCAAAATTGACCCAATGGGCCGTGAGATATTATCATTTTATCTTCACGATCATATGAAATTTCTTTGCAGATCTGTAAAGAAATTTCATATGATCGTGAAGATAAAATGATAATATCTCACGGCCCATTGGGTCAATTTTGATGAATTCACCACTTTTAGGAAGAGAAAAATCGCCTTTATAATTTTTATAGAAACACAAAAGATGTTAGCTTTGCAGAAATCGAGAAAATTAAAAAATGGTTCCAGATTATGGGTATTAATTGTTTTGATTATAATATGCACCCCGCCGATCACTAATCAAATCCTTTCCCTTACTCACGGATTACGAATTAAGCATTCAAGTTATGAATATTTACTATCAGGGCGGCAAATAGGCACAGTAGGCGATTTCAGCAAGTGCGATAATAATATGTTTATTGCTACAAAATTTGTGCTATTTATTTTCGAAGAGAATAAAATATTAATCAATAACAGCATAACTCTTTTCTAAAATTAAAATAAGTATAGCAATAAAAATTTATATACATACGTACATTTACTTTAACCTTAAGTAATATTGGTGGCGCGTAAGCGCCACCTGTTCAGCTAGTAAATTATTAAAATATGTTCACTATTTGAGAACATTCAATAAATTCTTTTAATATTAAAAACATTTTAATTTTCCTATATAAAGAACATTAAAATTTTTCTAAGAACATTAAGAAATTAAAAATGTTCTTTTTGAGAACATAAAACCAAATTTGAATTTTAAACACTGGACATCTATATAACCTTGATGTAATTCTAAAAACATTTCTTTATCGACATGTATACAAGATAATAACAATATGCTAAATTGTTTATAAGTTAAAATTTAGTGAATTTACATATAAGGGCCCGGAAAATGAAAATAATTACACATAAGGGCCCAAATTTTGAAAAATATTACAATCAAGGGCCCGAATTTATCGTAAAATAATTAGATTTAATTTTTAGCAATAAGTTTTTAACATTTGAAATTATATAAATGTAATTTTCTTTTGACAATTACGTAAACGTATTGCTTTTTTATTCAGTATTGAATTTATTTTCTTAGCGTTTTACATGTAAAAATGTACCTACTTTAGCCAATTTTTAAAGGCAATTTAACTTTTCTACGAATACAAATAAGTTTTTGCGGTTTTAAATATCATCGATTACCCGTAGTAACCTTCATAAAATGTGAAACTAGTCTTGGTATAAGATAGACTTATTAGTTTAGAACCAAATAAACATTATGATATTGATAAATATCGTGCTTAGCCTATCTTGGCTAAAAGAAAGATCATTAAGCGGAATGAGGAATAGAATATAGAATATAGAATATAGAATATAAAATATATAAAGTAGTACATATATACAGTGATGATGTTCAAAGTTACTTTGGCTCTTAATTGTAAAATTTTTCAAACTTTGGGCCTTTATATGTAATTATTTTCATTTTCTGAGCCCTTAAATGTAAATTCCCCTAAAATTTATCTTAGATATTGAACAAAAACATTATATTTTAATAATTCATAGAAATACATCAAATACATAAAAAAATTAACAGTAGATAAATTTGAAAAAAATCAATACCATTTAAACGTATATGATTTCTATATACTGTAATTATTGTTAAACTTCGTTAATGCTATTATTATCAGGCTCACGCTCTTTATAAGAACGATTATTTTCTAGGTATCTATTTCGTGAATTATTTATATCCTCAATAAAACTTGTATCAAGATAATGCTCTCTTAATAAAGATTCCAATATAGCTATCCTATCTTCTATAGTAGCACCATCAGGCAATTTTCGTGGATCATCAATTAGTAGAATACCAGCTTTAGAAATAAATCGTTTAGCAAAATGTTTTTTAATACTCTGTCTGAATGAACGCCAACACGGACAAGTTTGACATAAACCCCTTTATACAAAAGATTGAGATGAAAATGTACAGTATGAGATATAAAAAATATAATAAGAAATATAGATTTAATGAATTTTCATCACAAACCATGGAGAAAGTCTGCTTGCACCAAAAAGAAAAATACTTATTGAACTAATTGCACCATAAAAACCTCCAATATTGGATATAGTACTACCAACTAAAAATTTACATAAAAACAAAAAGAATTAAACCTAATTTAGTAATAAAATTATTGTATTTTAATTTAACTTACAAGTACTTAGATATTTCTCCTCTTCGTAACGTATAAAATGATTTTTTGGTAAAATTGCCAAAAAAATATTAGAGCTATTTGAATCAGATGGAAGTACTTTAGTTTCAATATTTAGAATTGCGTCAGTTCTATCAGAACTAAATCCAAGTTGACCCGCAAAATATGAAGAGTATTTCTTGACAATTATTATAGAATATTCAAAAATGATGTACTGTCCAGGAAGAATTGGATAAAAGTTATTGACATTAAATAGTTGTTCTTCAGATTTGAGCACAACTTGTTCAAAGTAAATACCAATATAACTTAAAGGCGAATTATTCAAGAATAATGTATCATTCAATGTGATATTTAAAATGACAAAAGCAGGCACCCTATCATTAGAGTATAAATCGGAAGCATCTTTAGAAATATTTTCAAAATGCATTTGATAATAATCTTGCATATGGCCGGTGATTCTTTCATAAAATCCAATATTACTTGTAAGGTTAGTATCATTATATCTAATAACATTTTCACTATTAGGCCCCAAGTATTTATAGTCATCAGTACTGTAATTTTTTGTTGATACAAATAAATGGCACCCTTTACCAAAATTTGAATTGACAATATTTTCATCGCATGAATTATGAGGGTTGTAAGTTTTCCAAAATTCTATTCATAATTATGTGAATTATATCGATATGAATCGTTAATATATTGCACAGAACATGAAACACCTTTGATTGCTAGACCATCCGAGTAATTATGAGGATCTTTGATTTTTGGTTGTAATTTAAATTAATTCCATTATTTACAGAATTAGTTAATGTTGCAATATTTCTTTTAATAAAATTTTAAAATTTACCATTGTGACAAATTGAGAATACTAGGTTATAATGTATATATAGAGACACTTATTTAATATTACAATTAATTGTTTATTAAGCAAATAAAGTATCGGACTTAAAATTACCTGGAAAACAAACATCATCTTTTTCTTCGCTGATAATAATAGTTGGTTTATTATTGTTTAATATGAGATCATTCCATGAATTGTATGCATAATTAAAAACTGCAACATAAAACAAAAATGTGATCAATTTTCTTGAGAATTTAAGCAAATGAGATTCATCAAGAGAAGACATTTTTTAAACATGCGTTATCAACTATGAACTAGTTGTTAGCCACTTAAAATAACCTCCGATGGTTGATTCTTTTAACACATTTTATGGTTTGACTATTGCTACACGAGATTACACGAGATAATGTCGTATAAACATAATAGTAAACAATGTTAGTCCATAATTTCACATTACGTAAGATGCAGTAAAAATGCGTGAAATTCAGGCTTAAATTTCATTATTTATGATTTGAATGAGATTTGTTTAGTGCTGTAGTATACGGGTACGTACATAAAAAACGCGTGAAATTCAGACTTAAATTTCTTTAAATTTCATGATATTGCATTACACAACACTATATTTATGTGTTGTATAAGATTTGTTTAGTTATACGAACGTACGTACGTACGTACGTATGTATGTATTAACTAATAAAATGTTTTTCCTAAAAGCATCAAAATATAAGGATATCATCAGGGAGGGTTAGAAAATATAACAATAGAAATTAGTATAGTAAGAATTTTAAAATAGTCACTGTGCACCCATACCATCTTGGATCATCCGATCTACCGAGCGTTGTCGACCAACTTTTGTGTTGTATAAGATTTGTTTAGTTATACGAACGTATCAGGTATGTACGTACGTATTTACGTATCTGGTATTAACTTATAAAATGTTATTTCTTAAAAACATCAAAATACTAAGGATATCAGGATATCATCAGGGTTAGAAATTATAACAAAAGAAATTAGTATAGTATGAATTTAAAAATAGGCACTGTGCACCCATACCATCTTGGACCATCCGATCTACCGTAATTCCATTGCGTTGTCGACCAACTTTTGTGTTGTATAAGATTTGTTTAGTTATACGAACGTACTGTACTTACGTACGTATGTGCGTATTAACTTATAAAATGTTTTTTCCTAAAAGCATCAAAATACTAAGGATATCATCAGGGTTAGAAATTATAGCAATAGAAATTAGTATAATATGAATTTAAAATAGGAACTGTGCACCAATACCATCTTGGATCATCCGATCTACCGTAATCCCATTGCGTTGTCGACCAACTTTAGAAAAGCGTCTGCCGCATGACATTTAATCATGTATTTATGGTATTTATGGTATTTATGGTATTTATGGTATTTATGCTGGAAATAAAAATAAAAGATCGTAAATTTTCATAATTTTGAAATAAACAGAATTTTTTGACTACTTGACTAAAAGTAGTTTTTGTTTTCTAATTTTATTTTTTACATGTTAGATTTTTTTATCGATCTGACGAAATGATTTTTAAATTGCAATGGCAAAATATTGAATCCTTTTCCTTTATAACTGATTATTTGCATTGGAAAATCAATTTTGTCAATATTTGGTTTTTTAATTTATATTTTATATATAACTTAATTAGATTGTTTTTTATTTTAGTATTGATTTCTATACCAATAGTTTATGGAGTTAATATGAATATATTCATTACATCTATTTGGATTCCATATAGTTTACTCTTATTACTTTGCTTTTATATTTCATTATTTGTCTTGGTAAGTAGAGCTTTAAAGTGAAATTTTAATGAATTTATGAATTTAAAACAGCTGATATATAGTATATATATTTATATACTTTTTTATTGTTTGGTTATGTATATAGATTACGTCAAAATTGAAATTACATATAATTGTCTTTCTAATAGAAATTTTATGGACGGTGTTCTTTATTATAGATACTTATAATAAAGATATTATTTCTTTACATTCATATTTCTTATGGCAATATTAACAATACCAGATATGGTATTCATACTATTGTTTGCAATTTTATTCGTAAGGTAAAAGAATTTTCAGAATACTGTAAAGTTGATCTAATCTAATCTCACACTAAGTGAATTTATAAATTAATCAGCTCTTGTAGCGAACCATTCTTTCTAAATCTAAATTATATTAAATTATTAACAAACAAATCGGATATAATAGGTATGATAAATAATGAACTATGTGCACGTATTGTTCGTGTATTCAAATTCTTAAATATTGATGATAAATGGTTTTTTTTTAAAAAAATTAGGGATTTATAAAAGATATGAGATTCAGTTGATTATTGCTCATGCACAAATATTACAATTTATGATCCTTGCATATATATGGTGCTATTTCTACGATAATATACCTTCTATTAATTCACCTTTTAATATGTTTCTTATTTTGTTTCCATGGTATTGGACACTACCGTCAATCATTGCTTTTACAATGGTCCGAGGGGTAATATCAAACAAGCATTTTATTAATTTTGGAACTTTATAATAGCTTCTGTTAATAAATTGATTTAATATATTTTATTTAGGTTCAAATAGAATCAAAAGACATAATTTTAATGTCTTGTGTTGCTAATTCTTTTTTAATAGAATTTATAATTTTGTTATTTGTTTATTATAAATTACACGGTTTGTAATATATATATTCGTTTAATACAGTCTATTTATATTCTAATCACAATCTTCTTTCATTAGAAAAAATTTCTTTGAAATATACAATTATTGGTTTGTATTCTTTATTATTTGTTTTATTTGTTTGTTGCACTTCCAAACAGTGTTGTCTCACGTATAATTATCATGTATCATATGAACAATTTACATTATCAATAAGCCCAACATTTTTTTTATTAGTGAGTGTCGTTTATTGCATAATTTTTAGGATAGGAGGGTGGTCAACATCCTATCATATCTAAAAATTTATATAAAATTTATGTCGAAATCAAGGGTTTGAGCTTTTAATAAAAAGAAATTATGCAATCAACGGCATACCCTTTAGTTGGTTTTTTTTTTAATGAAATTATTCGTAACTTTCTGACAAGTGAGACTTATGAGTAAAATTATATTAATGTTTACTTTTTCAAAATTTAAAATGTGAAATTACAATAATCATTTTAAAATGCATATACCAATAGGGCAATGTTCGTATACAACACTGTTCTAAACATCTTATATTGTAAAATATTAATTTATTATTATTAATATGTATATATACAGTTCTCATAATTTCGATTCTAATCAGCATAGCATCAATTGGAAATTCTTTACTTTGCCTAAACAATTTTGGAAAAGATTTGAAAATATATTGTAATTATTACTTTAAATTTTTTTTTTTTATATTTAATTATTGGTTTATTAATTTTAATTTATTTTTTTTAGTAAATTATCAATCTGATTTGACTGATTATGAATATAATGGCGACATAGATAAAATTTTTGAAAATAATAAAAGTAATTCAACAAATCTTCCAAAAGAAGCTTGTGGGCTCATCTGTTGCATAGTTCTGTTAGCCTTTGGTATTACTATTATTCCAATTTTCATAACAATAAGCCCTTTATAAGTGTACGCTCTCGGAATCGGAGGTGGATGTGCATTTATAGAATAGTATATATTACTTGGCTAGTCAATTAAAAGTCAGAATATCATAACATCATCGTTATTTTATTTTATAATAATATTTAAGTTTTTTTGTAACAATGCATTTAGAAATTTTCAAATGATTTATAAAACTTAAATGTGATTTTTTTTTTAAAAAAAAATAATAATAATTGTGTTTAAAAGAACAATAAATTTCTAAACGTAATACGTATTATTTATTACATACTATCACGTGGATGGCACTTGGCACAACCCATCATAAATTTTTTTCAATCTTATTAGTTGCATGATAACAGGAAGACTATCTATTAATTTTACTCGTCATCAATAAGAAAAAATTAAGAGATAAATATATTATATTACATTGATTAATAAATAAATAATAATAATTACATTAATGATCATTAATGATCATAAATGGGGCCTCCACATCAAAAGGGGATGGCCAAAAATTTTTTTAATGTCTTGAAGAATTGGAGTAATTAGAACAAAATTAGTATATAATTAAAAATTCAATTTTTTGACTCATCCCTTTCTTTTGCTATAGAGGTCCCAAATATAATAAAATATTAGTAGCTTTTTTCCTGTTCATGCTTAATTTTTTTTGTTCTCCTCAAGTTGATTCTTTCTTTTTTTTTTTCTATTCATTATAGTTGAACTGATATTTTATCTTTATATATTATATATATATAGTATATTTAACGCATAAATTTGCAAAGATATAGCTTCATAATCCATAAGACCTTTGACCAATCATTAGAGATCATCATTAACAAGAGGATAAACAAATTTTAATGGATAGAAGTCATTATAGCAAGTGTTTAAATATGCTAAAACATCTGGATCTTTAGTGCAACTCGACATTAAATTTTTTGGCAGGTAACTTTCAAAATCATCATATTGATAGGTAAAAGAATTATAAGATTATAAGATAGATTTAATTTAGAAAAGCAAATTCTATATATTGAAAATTTAATAAATCTTGCAGAAAAAAATAATTGTTAATCTGTAAATATTAATATAAATGTAAATATAAATATACATATATATATATACTATCTAATTCAAAATTTGTTCGTTTTAATATTTTTGACTGGTTGTACCCAAAAGTGTGATAAAGAGTATATAATTATAAAAGCCGAATTACGTAAATTATTTTCTGAAAATTATATAAAATTGCCTACTTTGCATTATCTAATTAGAGATTTATAATTTTCCGGTCTACTATTTTTTGGGCATCTATGATTCATATTGCGAATATAAAAATGGTGAATGAGAATTTCTTTTCTTTGAATTGCGAAAAAATTATTTTGTCAATCAATATACTACCAGCATGAGCTCTAACACTCGGTAAGTAATTCCTTTTAGCCCCTATATTACTTTTAATTCATTTAGCATTAACTTTGCATAGTTTTTAAAAAGATTAAGCTAGATAATTGATTCAATTAACTGAGTTTAAATTGTAAATACCAATTTTGGAACAATAAAGCTTTACCTACAGTATTAATAGTTTATAATATATATATTCTAACAATTAATATTAATGACTAGATTTGTTTCCCTTTTTTTTCATTTACTGAAATTGCTTATTTTGTCAGTTTCTTCTTCAGAGTTTTCTCTCGAATTTTCAATGCAGACAAAAAAAAAAATGGAATTCCAGTCTATTTTATAATTAAAAAACACATTTCTTTCAATATTGATAGACTAAAATATAAAGCATAGGTGTAGATTCTTTTGTAACCTCGAAATTATCAAATTAAAAACTAATATTGACTTTATTTATAAATAAACAATCAATGTATAAAAGAAAGTGCTATGTACTATATTTTTAAAAGTACAGTAAAGAAGTTAGCTACTATTCAATTTTGAAAGCTACGATACATCATCTCTATTCATATATTTTTACATTCATCCATTTCTTGCTGAAATCCTTGGACAGTTTCAATAATATTAATAACAAGATCTGCATTCAAATCTTCACCACTATCCTGAGCCAATTTCTGTGCAATATTAACAACATTACGAATTTCACGACCATTCAATTCATATTTAATAAAATCATCTGCTTTAAGGGACAAACCAGCACGTCTGATAAAATTTGTCCATACTTCATGTCTTTCATTAAGACTGAATTTGGGGTACTGGAGAAACACGCTAATTCGTGAACGGATCGCGTCATCAAAATTTACAACACGATTTGTTGTCAAAAAGAGAACCCCTAACAAAGATAGGAAATAATAAAAGTTTTTAACTTACGTATAAAAATAATGTGAAAAAGAAAGAGTGCGAATCTTACATACCTTGATAGTATTCTAGCAAACGTAAAAATATACCAACCATCATATTACGATTTAAGTCGGTTGTATTACGTTTTTCGAGATAAATGTCTGCTTCGTCGAGTAAAAGGACAGACTTCCATGCATAAGCGATATCTAGAATCTTAACTAATTGCCGTTCTAGGCTATTGAATATATTGAATATATTAAATATATTGAATATATTAAAATTACAAACATGGCAAATATCCTACAATATTATTATTATAAAAAATATGTTCAAAATATTACATACGCTTTAGGATCTGTTCCAAGTTCATGTACACTGAGCATCCATAGCGGTCGTTCTAAAAATTCGGCTACGCTCTCAGCTGTTAAGGTTTTTCCAGTACCAGGTGGCCCATAACAAAGTAAGATGCAACCATCACCTTTCTTACGTATGAGATCAAGTCCATTGCCCTTAATCATTTTATTGGGTTCAACGTACTGTTTTACTAACCCTTTGATTATATTTTTTTTATTCTGAGGTATTACCAGATAATCTAAAGCCTCCTTGTCAAATTGAATATCCATAAATTTTGAAACCTCGAATTGTCCCCATTCCTTTAACGCAAAACTAAACCCATAAACTACCGCAGGTGCAAGGAGATAATTATTTTCATTATGTATTTTGTCTTTTTCAAGGTAAACTCCATTATTGGCAAGTAATTCAACATCACATTTGTTTGGAGGTAAAGAATTACCCATATTATAATCAGGATTCATAACCGCAAAACTTTCTAAATCAATCATAGCACGACCATCAGCATTCATCTTTTCTACTTGTAAGCAATTAGCCACTACTTTCCAACGTAATAACGAGCCATTGTAATTTTTAAAGTGTCTTCCTGAAGCAAGTTCGAAAAACTTTTTTCCATTTTCGGCAATAATTTTTGTAAGCTGGTTCTTAACTTTACAGAATTGAGTAGGCATAACAGGTAAAGCAGTGAAGTCCACTTCCCCTTCAAAGTATCCAATTTTACGATTTATATTACAATGTTTAAACCCGACACCGTCATAGTCAATCACTTTAATGTTAATAAAAAACACCCTTTGTTGTATCCTGTGATCAAACGATTCGTATGCCGAAGAGATGATACCGCAGAGCCATTGACCAGACATTTTACATGTACTATGAAAATGGATTCCAGACATTTTTTAAGTCAGTAAATTTATAATAATAATTTGTAATATCATATTAACCATAATCAATACTCTATAAAAAATTTCATATGGCAACTCTGGATATATAAAAATTTTATATATATTGTAAATTTATACAATGGATTAAGCAGACCTTTATAGAGTATGATTATAAATTTAAGAACACTTAATTCTAAAAATTGAAATTATAAAAAAAATACTTACTAAAATACTGGTAATTTTTTAGTGTAAACTACCCATAACATATCAAATGAAACTACATTATTATTGAACATTCTTGTACGTAATTTGTCAGTCTCTTCGTACTCCTGTTCAAGGAATTTGATCAAACTATTCAGGTACATCTTCTCATCTGTCAAGTTTGAAGTTTTTTCTAATTCTAAAAAATTAAATCAAAATATTAGTTTATTCCTACCAGCAACAACGTGGTGCGAAGTATATCAGTTACGTACCGGCATTTTTAATGCATAACTTTTCCATTACATGATATAAATCTTGAGCATTGATTTTGGGTTTCTTATCAAAAATAGAGCTGTTATCGGGAATAATGTTTTGTAGGATTACAATTAACGATTGGAAACCAAACTCAACGAATGTCTTTTGAAGAGTATCCCTATTAACAGAATAAATAATTTTAAAAGGAGAATCTTGTTGATCGCTTTTGCCCTTCTTTCTTCGTTCCAGTCTAAATGTTTCTCGACTAAACCATTCTTCGTAACAGGGCCACTTCCAATCCGCATTGGGTGTACCTTTGACTTCGACTATATCACTATTTTGCATATTTGAAGAGAAAAGTCAATTTTTTTTTTTTTAAAAAAAAAACTATAGCAAACAATAGCCGTAAAAATGTAGTTATGGTTTACTATTTTATATAAAATGCTGTGGGTCTCATGCGCAGTGAGCGTAGTAAATCATTACGCAAGATTGCTCAGCTCGCACATGAAAATATGTTGCTTTTCTACACAGCCAAATACAATAAAAATATTAATTTATTAGATATATAATATTAACATTTTCGATAGCGATTAATTTAGTAAAGATCATTTATTCAAAATTCCATTTAAGTTTATCTATATAGTAAGCACGTTATCACGCCAAGGATCGCAGATCGGGAATAAGTGCGAATTAGCGAATAGTATAAACTATGTGGATGGATAATATGAACAGGTAAGTTTTTTTTTACGTATTTTGTGGAAATTTTTTCCTTTTTATGATTAGAGCTATGCTTAGTTTAAATAGTTTAACCATTTTCTAACAGATCTTTTCCTCTTTAGTAATTTGTTTACGATTTTTTGGTGGTACCTTTTTTGATGTAGTTATGGTTTAAGAAATATCTATAACCTCGTTAAAGTTACTTGGATCATCAGCGTGAATATATAATTCTAAAAAAATAATGACCATAAGAATTAGATAACATATACAAAATAATGCATAATTTATGGGAAACCTACCAATTGAAAGAATGTGATTTATGCAGCACGTAGGTCATATATTGAATTAACTCCGCTTTAGCCGATTAGCCGACCACGATTAGTATAGATGTGACAGAATTACACAATTACGGCTTTTGACATATGCTAGAATATCTAACTGCCGTAAATCTTATATTCCGTAACTCCGTGACGCCTTAATATTAGGCCGTTTGAAGTTAAAAATTTCGTTTAATGTTCCCCCACCGCCTCCAAGAGCTCCCCCCTAAAATTAAACAAGTCAATCAGAACAATTTTGAGATTTCAATAGATCACATAACCATACTAACAAACAATAATGGAGATGTTATATTATGTTTGTTTAATTTAACCCCCTCACCCACTCTGTTTAAGCTTTGAACGGAACGTTTAATTTTAACTTCAAACAGCCTAATTATTAAAATAGATACATATAATAAAATTCTTTTTTTTTCTTGCTTGCTACTTATGTAAGTACGATTTAAGTCATTTTAAGATCTGAAATACGCTTAAATGAACTTAAGTCTTCTTTACCATTTGGGCTAGGTGCTGAGAAAAGGACTCAAATTGATAAAAGACTTCGGAAAATTACAAATTTAATTACGTAGCCTCTGCATTACCTTACAATTAAGGTTAAACCATTTCAACTAAAAATCATAGTTTTTGCCTTATTTAGAAATCCATTAGATTCTGCCTTGCATAGATCATCGGTCCGATCACCTTCGTTTTAACGCTAATTTATTTAATTTTTTTGACGTACCGTATTTGTGCGTAATAACGCCCCCTGCGCGTTATTTTGGACCCCTGCGCGTTATTTTGAAACGCGCATGCGCCTTATTTTGAGTCAAAATGTCAATTTTTTTTTTTGAAATCCTGTACCAGTATTTGGAATTGTTTCGATCACCGACAAACACTTTAAAGACATCGAACTTACTTCACCGACAAGCTTATTTTACAGATGATTAATTTACAGTTACCGTAAGTTCAATTCGTAGTGTCACAATTCGAAATTGTGACATTAGATTCGAATTTCCCGATTAGTTTACCCCCAATTTGTAAATAGATCTTCTCTTTATTTAGTATAGATAACTTTCATTTCTATTTTTTTTATTTCATTAAATGTTAGTCGAAGTCCGGGTAAACTTGATGATTGACATATAATCGTCCCTTTTTTTTTTATTTCATTAAATGTTAGTCGAAGTCCGGGTAAACTTGATGATTGACATATAATCGTCCCTTTTTGTAAAATCTTCATAACACGTTAACGTCTTAGCACGTATACGTGTTAAGGGGCAGATTATAAACATTCTCAATACCACGTCAACGTGATGTGCTTGGTTGTACCAACACGTAGCGTGTTAAACAACACGTTAAAGTGCCGTTAAATGTGTCATCTATTAAATTCAAATGCATATAAACGAATGAATTCGATATCAATAAAGACATACAATAGAATACAATATTTGAAAAGTTTTCCTGATTTTACTTAAGAAAAATAAGGAAATAAGCTAGTGTAGTGTTGAAAAGACCTCTATTTGAGTAAATAATAAACTTATCTTCCAGTAACTATTAGAGTTAAATCAGTTAAACGCATATGCCCTCCCATCTTAATAGTTACAGTAGACAGTATATTTCCGATGGCGAATTTCACCGACATGTAATTCTAATCAATGTCGTTAGTGTTTGGTTTAAAATTAGAGTTAAAGGGTAAAGCAATTATAAAAAAACTTGCGAAATGAGCTGTCGATGAAATAAATTGCCTAAGAAGTGAACTTTTCTGTATTTGAAGTGATTGTTGATGAAATGATATGAACCTGCTTTGAGTACTACATTATATAAAGTGGGTGCGCGTTATTTTGGGATGCGCATGGGCGCTATTTTGAGGAAAAAAAGCTCAATTTTTTAAAACTCAAAATTTGAATTAACGCCCCGGCATGCTATTACGTGCAAATACGGGTATTCGTTGATTTATTTTTTTAGATAAAAAATAGATGCAGATATCGAAGACATTGAAAATAATAGTTCATATACTTTTGAGTTTGTACAAACTTAGCAAAATTGAAATGAAAATAAAATCGAAACCGAAAATGAAGTCACAAAATAACATTAACAAAACTATAAATTTCAATCTTCAAATTTACTTGACTTAATTGCTGTCATCTTTTCAAAAAATTTTAACATACAAAACCATAACATACTTATTAAATAAAATTAGTTGATAAATTAACTATTGATGAAGTTACTCTACATTCAATTTTCACTTTTTTTTTTTTTTATAATTCACGTTAAATACTATCTTTGAAAATACAAATTATTATGCAGTAGAAAAATTGGCAAGTAAAGGACACAAATTGACTTTTTTGATAATAGAGGATAATAATATAGTTAGTTCTAATAATCTACATGAGTGTTTTTAAATTGCTGAGTAGAGAAGATTACTAAAGAACAAGGTTGAAGTATTCACAACATAAGATTACTACTTATATAACATTAGTTTGATTTGAACATGTTATGTTCTTTATTTTTGTTTTTATTGTTTTTATTATTTTAATTAAGAGTATTTCTAATTGTACACAGTATGTATGTACACGGGTAATATAAAAACAACTGATAACTCAAAATTTGAACTCACCTTTTTAGTTTCTAAAAAAAAAACTCCTCGTAAAATTTTGGTATAAACTAACTCTCGATCCAATCCCAAACCTACCCTTACCCAACCATAAGTAAGGGTTTATATTTTCGTTATAAAAATTGGGTTGACTAGATGTTATATACACCGTTTGAAGTTGATTCTTCGGTTAATATCACTTTTCTAGGACTCTCGGGAGGGGGATAAAATGTAACGAACATATGAAACGAACATATAAAAATAAACAAAGATGGTCCAATTTCATTGGTGATATAAATCAGGTGACTGGTGAGAGTCATCCAGCATTTTGATTGGCCGTTCGTTTTCGGGGAGGTGGGGAGACTTCAGCTGGGGGTGATGTTAACTGAAAAATTAACTTCAAACGGCCTAAACCTTACACTGTCCCACGATGATGATCATTCATCCCTTCCTAAATTATGACACCTATACCTACCCAGTGTCTGAAATTCAATTTTTAAATTAGTTGCGGGCTGCAACTAAATAAAAAAAAATAGTTGTAGATTATAAGAATTTATAAAAATTTAGTTGCGCATATAAGCATTTAATCAAATTTATAAGTAAAATTTGCAAATTTATGTCAGAATTTGCATATGCACTTCAGATTTTGGTTGCAGAAATTTAAAATTTGTTGCGGCCCACAGACTCCGCAACCCAATTTTAGACACTGTACCTACCTATTACCTTATGTGGTAGTTGTATTAAGACATACCCCAGATCCCCAATATCTCAAACATGCACGATGATGATATTAAGTGTCCCGCACCCAATTAAGAAGTATAGTCTATGCATCCTTCGAATTGCTCATGTTAATATCAGGCTTTCACGTATTGTCAACAATCTTCTAACCTGAAAGAGTAATAATATGGGAATCTTGAATGGTTATACTTCAGCTGTAAGACTTGAATTAGGTAGAAACACGAAGGAAAAGTTTAATTGGTGTTAAGGGAATTAAAGATTTGTAATATCAGAAGGAAGTTAATCTGATGAATGTCTCAGGGGGAATTCTAGGCAGTGTTTAAAATTCAAATTCAAAATTATGTTCTCAAATGAACTAAATTTAGAGTATTAATGTTCTCTAATGTTCTCATTATATAGAATTTGATTTTTTAAATATGCATATATTTTTATTGTATAAACCTATCTTTGACTTTTAAGTAAAGTTATAGACAAAGACTTTCTAATTTTAATAGTACTTATAACATTAAATTGGTTGAATTGATCATGTGATATACTTATTGCAACTATAAATCTTTTTTTCAAATATATAAAAACAAACTAATACACGTGTAGTTATAATATTAATAATATTTTGAGAACATTTTATTAGTACAAAATGTTCTCAAATAAGAGGACATTATTTTAAATATTAATGTTCTTAAAAAAAATTTAGTGTTCTCTGAGAACATGAGAACATTAAATTTTAAACACTGATTCTAGGTAGTCAACATGTATAAAAGACCAATGTATCTGCCTTGCATGTATCTTAGAGTTCATTCTCATTTTATGAAAAAGATCCAAGTGTGATTCATATATTGACCCTATCTAATGTTCTTATGTGATGCCTACTTCGTTTACTATCCAAGTAGCTTTAACCGACGTGTCTGATATCTCCCAACCGATAGTAACAATGGACTTATAAAATTGTGGAACATGAAACAAGACAATATATTTACAAGAAATTAAACATCCGACGCCATTACCAATGTTTATACCTTCACAATGTGTTATATTACGATTGATAATTTACATAAACAATACCCAGATCTAGTATTAAGTTAGAAACTCCCGGCAATATTTATCAGGATTTGTAAAACCTTGTCTAATCAAAGTATGAAATTTATCTATCACATGCACAATTTTTAATCAGTTTCTAATAATATAAAAAATTTTTTATTACTAGATCAAGATTATCTCATAATTTAGCAGTCAGAATTTGATGAACCTTACACCATTTGATTCATCTCATTGAGGCGATTCTAATTTTATAAAAATTTATTAAATCTACCTACTGGATTGTATGATATCTTCGACCTTTTATAAAATTTGTTTCTATTGCACTTTTTGAGTATTGTGATTATTTTTGTTTATTTTTAATAAAATATAGGCTTTGAGAAGTTTTTTTTTGTTACTTGTTTTTTTTTTTTAATGTATTTAATTGATAGGTTTTGAAAGATCATAAAAATAAAAAGGCACTTCAACGCAAAAATTTTTTTTTATTCGACTGCAACGATTACAGTATGTACAATAGCAGTATGTACACTGCACATTAAATCAGATTTTTTTTAACGCCTAATGTTTTGTTTATACGCCACTCTTATTGGCATTTCGTTATGCAAGCATTACTACTTTCCTGGACAGTAATATGTTACATCCAATGCAAGATTTTGTTACACGCCTTACTAGTTGGCATTTCGTTATGCGACCATTACTACATTCCTGGTAAAGTAGTATGTTACAATCAATTATTTACACGCCATTCTAATTGCCATTTCGTTATGCCAAGCATTATTACGATCCTGATAAGGTGCATGTTACAACTAAATGCAAAGATTTGTTTATACGCTATTCTAGATGGCAGGGAATCATACATTCCGTAATGCAACCATAACTACGTTCCTGGTAATGGTGGAACTTGTTGCCAAACTGATGATTTGGTGAAACTGGTAAAGCCGTATATGTTGAAACTGGTGAAACTGGTTTACTAGTATAACTGGTGACACTGGTAATACTGCCAATACTGGAAATACTGTTGATACTGGTAATACTGATGATAATCTAGATAAAAACATCCTTAACTATATAGAATCTTTTATATATCAAACTCGAATTATAACAAGCCAAGAAAGAAAGAAAATTAATGATTTTGTTTGCTACGTATTACTGGAGTTTGGCATATAGGGATTCTGTATGGAAAGGAAGTTTTACCTAATCTCGCCATCATTACTAGTTTTGCTAGTTTTACCAGTACACCGGTATCGTCAGCATCACAAGTATCACAGTATCGCCAGTTTGTTGATTGGTGAAAGTTTGCACTTTTATAATTCAAATTCACCAGCAGCCCTAGCTGTATTTGAAATATATTTAAAAATTATGGCAAACATATCAAAAGAATGGCTTGAAAAAGCTATTGAAGAAGGGCATATTAATTATATCGATTATAATAAACTTACAGACCCTATTGAAATCGGCATTGGAGGTTTTGGAAAGTTCTTAAGTACGAGTGGAGAGACAGTGAATTAACAGTTGCTCTTAAATGTCTTAAAATTGATACAAGTATTATTGATGATTTTATTAATGAGGTATTATGGTTGTGTTAAGCCTTTAATGGCATCTTACAACAGAATAATATATTCTTATGATTTCTGTAATTAGCTTAAACTATTGTAAAAAGTTTATTACCATCCAAACGTTATTTTGTTCTATGGAGTGACGAAAGTAAACAAGTAATTTATATTTTTTGAAGATATAAACTAATTTTATGTTTTAAAATATATATTTTATTATATCAAATCGAGTATATAGATAGCAACAGATATTATAATATGGTTTTACAATACGCTGGCGATGGAACTTTACGAGATTACCTAATGGCAAATTATACGAACTTACAATGGACAGATAAACTATTTATTGCTAAGGAAATAGCAGCCGGGCTTTTGTTTTTACATAATAATATTATTATTCATAGAGATCTGGTAAGTATAGTATTATGTATTTCTACATATACTGAAGTATTTATTAATTTACTAATATGTAATTCAGTTATTATACTTTAATAACTTAGCATTCGAAAAACATCTTAATTCATCAAAGACAACCAAAAATTACAGATTTTGGACTATCAAAGCAGATGAATGAAATTTCTATGTCTTCAAATTCAGATATTTATGGAATACCGGCATATATCGAACCTCAATGTCTTATTAAATGTGAATATAAACGTGATAAGAGATCTGACGTTTATAGCTTTGGACAAATCCTTTGGGAAATTTCAAGCGGAAAACCTCCATTCTCATCCTTTAAATCTCCATATGCGCTTCCTGTTTTCATATTCCAAGGAAATAGAGAAGAGCCTATAGAAAATACACCATATCAATATATAGAACTTTACAAAAAATGTTGGGACAACAATCCTGCCAATCACCCGGAAACAAGAGAAATTTTCAATGCTTTAAAGCAAATTATTCTTGACGAAGCTTTGAGTCAACACCATCTTCTTGAAACATCAGCTCAAAATAGTGAAATATCTCCACGTCGTCAAAATAATATAGCCACACTTGTAAATTCACTTGCTTTATCTGATTATTCGGGGAATGACAGTAGTATCCTTGAGAATTTGAGAAAAGTAGTATATGGATTGTTTGAGCAAGGCAAATTTCGCAAAGAATTAGAACATTTTGAGAAAATACTTGGAAACAGTCAACATAGTTCTGAAGACCAAGCAAGTGCTTCAACTTGGGATCTATCACGCAAGCATGGTTATGAAAATTTTAACGAGTTAATAATGGCAAAGTTCAAATGAACTTGGATCAGAAGAAGGAAAGGCGTTAGCAAATTCCTTTGCACGAACTCTACCTTGAAAGAATTGGATCTTAATTCGAATAAACTTGGATCAGCAGGTGGAAAAAGATTAGCAGATACACTTTTTAAGAACTCCACACTGAAAGATTAGAATCTTCGTTTGAATAAACTTGGATCAGAAGGAGGAAATGCATTAGCAAGTGCACTTGGCAAGAACTCCTCGCTGACTTCTTTAAATCTTTACTCTAATAATCTTGGATCAGCAGGGGTGAAAGCTTTAGCAAATGCGCTTTGCAAGAATTCAACACTGACTTCTTTGAATCTTGGATATAATAATCATGAATCAGAAGGTGTAAATGCATTAGTAGATGCACTTTGCGTGAACTCCGGGCTGAAAGATTTGAATCTTAAAAATAATAATATTGGATCTGAAGACGGAAAAGCTCTAGCAGATGCACTTTGCAAAAATACCATGTTGACTTCATTGGATCTTCTTGATAACGATCTTGAATCAGAAGGAGGAAAGGCATTAGCAGATGCACTTTGCAAGAACTTCACGCTGACTTCTTTGGTTCTTGGATATAATAATCTTAAATCAGAAGGAATAAAGTCATTTGCAGATGCACTTTGCAAGAATTCTACCTTGAAAGATCTGGATCTTAGTTCGAATAAGCTTGGAATAGAAGAAGGAAAAGCACTGTCAGTTGCGCTTTGCAAGAACTCCTCGCTGATTTCTTTGAATATTTACAATAATAATCTTGGAATCGAAGGAGAAGAAGTGTTAGCAGATGCACTTTGCAAGAACTTCACGCTGACTTCTTTAAATCTTGATGATTGTAAAATTGGATCGCAAGAAGGAAAAGTGTTAGCAGATGCACATTATAAGAACTTCACGCTGACTTCTTTGAATGTTCAAAAAAATAATATTGGATTTAAATTACAGTCAAATAATCCATATCTAAAAATTATACAATAAAATTGAATAAAATGTAATAAACTTGAATAGGACGGTGTAATAGTAAATTAACATTTAATTAATATATTTATCCGTCATCTTACTATGATCAGATTGCCAAATAACTATATATTAGGCGAGACCAATTTAATTCGGTGGTTTACGTTACATTCCTTTCTCAAAAGAGGGGGGGGGGACGAGCATATATGTAGTAAACTTTAAAATCTTTTTCTCGATCGGAAATTATCGGCCTCCCCTCGCTCGTCTTTTGTTGGCCTCGCCTAACTAAGATATGGATAACATTAGTACATCTAAGGCATTTTGCTTATTTGCGCGTGTAACACAAACCAAACAAGGAAATCCGATTTTGTAAATAAACTAAATGCGGGAGATAAAAATTTAGGGTTAGGGCCTTAACGTTAGAGGCTATAGGATTAGAGTGATGTTTAATATAAGTAAAATTTCATTCCCGTCATTTTTAATTAGTGCACAAGATCGATTTAAACATTAGTTTTTGCGTATTTTCGCTTTTTTCTTCTTTTACGCGTGTTCGAATTCTTCGTCGGGCTGATCCGGAATAGTCAAAATTTGCATTGGCTATTTCTTCTCCAGGAGCTTGTATTACCCGCGCAAATAAGTGGATGCAATCTAAGGTAGCGCCTAACTAAAATTTCGACTTAATGTATGCATGAAGATGGGGGCTTAATTTTAGTCAGGCGTTACTTTAGATAGGGGCTCTTTAGATGCAACAGTACCCTTTGTACCCGATCTCATTAACCCCGCCCAACACTCTGATTCCGTGATAGCCCTGATCGATCGCATGATCACGTGAGTCACTCAAATTATATTTTCGTTTCACCTTTGCCGTTTTCAAATCATTATAAATCTCGTCATTATTTGTACTCTTTTTACTAAGTGCAAGGGCTCTTCAGAAATTACGCGACACATAGTAAGGTTTGTAACCGTAATAGAAACTATAAGAATTCCAACGTGAACTCCGTAATTCAACCCTAACCATAAATTGTGATTATTAGAATTGTGAGCAAACTTTGTATGAGAATTTTTACAATAATTCATGATAGGAATCAAGATAATTTCGATGCAAACTCAACCTTAAAATGCATTATGTGTCGAGTAGATTTGTAACAGAATTTTTTTATAGAAACTATGATAAAAATCATGATAATTCCAACACAATAACACTCTTTTCATTGTTACCGAAATGGCATGCAAGTCGTGTATTTTATATATTCGATAAAATTTTGCTAAAAACATTTAAGTACAGTACCTCCAATAAAAGAATTTGATTGGTTTGTCTGATCAAATGACCAATCAGATTCTTTGTCGAATTTATTAAGTGATTTCTATAAGTAAGAGGGGGGGAGGATAAAAAGAGGGGGGAGGGGGTAACGTAAACCACCGAATTAAATTGGTCTGGCTTACATGGATAGCTTTTTTGAAGTGTAAATTTGTTTAGTTATATGTAAAAAAAAAAATGGTTATTATGGCTATAGAAAGTTAATCAAAGTTTCTTGCTTTTTTAAAAATTAAAAATTGATAAAAACAGAGTTGGATACCCCTTCTGGGGCCATTGTAGATAATGTACCAGTTGTGTTCTAGATAATAGTCTTGTAACTATGCTAACAACTATATATATAATAAAAATGATAAAAATGAGCAACTAGCACCAATGCTAAAAAGTATATAGTATGTTTGGTGATTTAAGTAATAAATTTAGGACACTTGAAGAACAGTTATAATTACATCATTGTTTACTTGCAATAACAAATTGCCCTAAACTATGTTGTCACCTATACTCTAACATTACTCTAACTTAGGCCAAATTATTTATCACTACAAAAATATCACTGAGTTTCAATATACCCAAAAAATCTTTCTTACTTGTCTTGATTAATAACTGCACCTTCTACAGTATATGGGCAGTGTGGATGTAGCATACGAATTAAGATATTATTATAGTACACAGGTTCCTGTATGTTGCACTTGGGTGTTATTATTTTTTTGCATCTCAATACTAATATTATTAATGCCTTCTTATTCAAAAGCTCTTAACTTGGACATAACACACAAAGATCTTGAATAAATTTAATATGGGATTTAGTGAAGAATAATTAGAAATAAGCGAAAACTTACAAACACAAAAAAAGATCAATGATTCATTACATGATCAACAAAGTTTACAAAAAAACTATTTTATTTTACAAAAACTTTGACTTACTATTAAGCAATTACATTTAGTAAGCAATTATATAGATATTAAGAATAGTACAAATTTTATTGAACTAACAAAATCTGTAGTATTAGTTTTAGTAGAAAAACTTTTTTTTGTTTTTAAAAAGGAGATATTTTTATTACAATTCATATAATAAATTATCCTAGTCCGTTATTATAGTTCATTATCTTAGTCCGTATCTTAGTCCACTATTATAGTCCACTATCTTAGTTCACTATCTTAGTACTATCATAATCCACTATCATAGTCCACTATCATAGTCCACTATCATAGTCCACTATCATAGTCCACTATCATAGTCTGCTATCACAGTCTACTATCTTCATAGTTCACTATCTTAGTTCACTATAGTGAAAATCCCAAGTTTCTACAAATATATAAACCCTGCCTTTTTTTCCAAAGCAAAGTAGGTTTGGTTCTCTACTTCTCTTTTTTTCTAAAAAGGTTCTGTTCTTTACTTTTCTTCTTTCCTAAAAACATTTGACTTTAAAATATTATATCTAATAAATTCACATTATTCTTGAACTATAAATCTTTATTTTCATATTCTGTTCTTTTTATTTTCTTGCTTATATTTCTCTTTATCTTCACATTTCTTACCCTCTCACATATTAAGTCAAGTAATATAGTTACTTGCCTAAAAGTTACTATATTACAATGTGTATGAACATAATAGTTTTTAATGACAAGGTAAGTTAGTCAAAAATATAGCAGTCTCATGATCATTAACTATTACCATTCTTTGATTAGAGGGTCCCAAATTATAGGTCAGAATATGACAAAGTGCATTGGAATCATGGCCGGCTGGATCAGAATTGATCAATTTTGCCCCAAGATCATAAAAAATTTTACTAATAAAATCATATCCATTCATTAAGTAAAAAATGCTCAGCTAATAATTTTGCTATAGAATTTGCTAACAACTTGGGCTTAATGCCAACCTAGATCCAACACATTCAACCCAAAATTTTGGGAACCCTTTTGTAAAATTCCTTTTAGATTTGTATTAATTTCAGATTATCAAATGGGTTAGAACTAGTTAGTAATTACAAGACAGCGACATTTTACTGCCATGACTAACTAATCTTAATAACATACAATATTTTTAAGTAATTATTTTCAGTTTTAAGTAGTGATGTGCCACATACAGTACTATATGTACTGTGTGCTAAAATTTTTGCTAATTACTTTTGCTAGTCAATTAGATGCCAAAAAAGAACTATATGTATTAGACAAGTAGGTTGTCCAATAAAATTTAAATTTTTAAAATTGTCTGTAATTTTTTTAGAAATAAGAAACCTCTGTTCAGAGTTAAGCAAACCAAATAATTAGGCAGTAATATACTACTAATTTTTACTCTATATATGTTAATAGATCAATAGACACTGGATAAATTTATAAGACCAGTGTTAGGGATGTTACAGTTATACAAGGACTGTGGTCTAAACCAGTTTTTTGAACCAGAAATAAGGTCTTCAGTCCATAATTAAGGACCAGGTCTGGGTCAGTCCTTATATAGCATTTATAAATCTTAATATTCCTGTATTTAAAGTTACATGTATTTGTATACAAATGATCAGATGTACTACAATTCAATACTGGCAATACAAGTAGGAGGTTGAGAACACCCTTAACCATAGAAATGATTCATGCATCAATCGCTAAGTGATTTAACAATCTAATTATAGAAACGATTCTTAACAATCTAATCATAAAAACAATCATACTTCAATCATTAAGTGACTTAATGATCTAATCATAGAAATAATTAATGTATCTATCATTAAGCAACTTAACAATCTCATAGAAATGATTCATGTGTCAACTTAATGATCTAATCATAGAGTGTTAATCATTAAGTGATTCAACGATCTAATCATAGAAACGATTTATGTATCAATTGTTAAGAAACAATTGATGCTGATTCATGTGTCAATCATAAGTAACTTAATGATCTAATTATAGAAATAATTCATATATCAATCATTAAGTGATTTAACGATCTAATCATAGAAATGATTCATGTGCCAATCGTTAAGTGACTTAATGATCTAATCATAGAAACGATTCATTGGGGTTCAAACCTATATCAGGTCCCTTAATATTTCATTATTAGAAGATTTTTTAATGATCTCATTGATCAAAAGTATATCATATAAATTAAATATAGAAACATCCCATACTTCTTTTAGATGCACAGATCAAATTTCTTTCTCTTTCAAAGTTTTTTAAAAACCAATCATTTTTTACGCTACATATTTACAAAGTTACGAAGTATTTTTCATATAAGTTTATAAAACATTGGTTCCAAATCAATTATTTCATTTTTTAGCATTAAACAGCATTAAAATTTTAAATTTGAACTGAATTGTAAGTTTTTTTTTTTTTTTTTTTTTTTTTTTTTTTATTTAATTATAAAAAACGGCTTTGTAACTTTTTTTATAGAGATTTAATTTTAATTTCTACAAAATATTACTTTGAATTACGGTAAAGTTATTGCTGGGCATCTATTTTTAGCAATGGGTATATCATATAAACATCGATCTCAACTGAAGAATTGTAATAAATTCGATTAAAGAATCAAAGCTTTGTTTGGCATCTAACAAAATTCCAAAGGAAAATTTAACTGATGGATTGAACGAAATACGAAAGCAAAGAAATAAAACCAAAAAGCAACCACTTCAAGAAGCTCAACCACAATTATTTGGGCCAAATATTGCATCAACTCTTTTTAATCAAATCTTTGCTAATAAATTAGCTTTATTATATAGTTTATAAGTGATAATGTAATAAATATTGCCGTAATAAAAAATTATATAAATAATCTATTATCGTTATATATTAAAAATTTGATTAGTAAAAAACCTTCAATAATAAAATTTATAATAGGACTGATATAGGTTTAATTTACATAGCTGACGTAGAGCCCCAACGATTCATGCATGCAAGATCAAAATTTCGAACGTAATTTTTTTTTTTGAAATTCTAAATTTCTATTGGCTGAAATAGACCGGTCCAAAAACCGGTCCTAGACCAGTTTGGACCGGGACTTTTTAATGGACCGGTCTATAGACCATAGTCCAGTTCGCGGTCCGTTACCCGGACCGGTCTTTTGGACCAGGACCGGACCGGACCGTAACATCCCTATCCAGTGTCCAGTGAAATTCACTGGACATAGAGGGCTGCCCAACCATGATCGTACAGTACGTACTGTACGCTAAAATTTTTCAGGTATCATATAAATGACACATCACTAGTTTTACTACAGAATCCCAAAAAACAGATTCGCAAAAATTAATCGTTCGGAGTTTGTGATAGAATCGTATCTTTCATAATATTAACGATATTGTATACTTAAATAAAGTGAATCAAAAATGCAATCAGGTAGGTGCAAGAACAGTGAACCAGTGATGTCTTGGTGGTAATCACATTACATAATTTGACCTAAATTAGGTAGTGTTATGGTTAGGTGATGGTTTAGTTTAGGCCGATTTTGTTAGTGTTAGTAAACATATGGCGTAATTGCATGATTCTGGTCAAACAATTATTTTATTGTTAACACCGACGCAAGCGTTAGCCTTAGAAGCACAAAATAAATAAGTTACGTAATTAAATTATTATAAACGATAATAGAACTAAGTGGTTTAAAAAATTCAATGTTTTAAATCTTTTAATGTATTATTTTAAAATTAAAACAAATACGATGCGTAATTACAAAGTGATTGTGTAATTTTTGTGAAAATGAATTATTGAATCTGAAACAAACGTCATGGTTGAAGTTTCAGCCATTATAATCGTCAACGTTTTAAAAACATGATTTAAAACAAAATTCACTAAAAACCGTTGTTATCTCTAAATAGACGTTATGCAGTGTCACTCTGTCAAAATATTAATAAGGTAGCTGCGCGACGCTGTCACGCAAAACCAGGAACGGAAGAATTAATAGACCGTATTAGAAGTTTTAAAAAATGAAATGTTTAACAGTTTATTAATACTAATTAATAAACTATGTACATCTTAGTTTACATGTGTATGGTACAAAGTTGGCATACGAAAAATTAACCTCGTATAACCTTAAATGTGGGCATTATTCTATTTGCAGTAAACTAAAAAAAAAAATAAAAAAAATAAAAATAAAAAAATCCGCCCATTCGTCCCGAATTTTGAAATCCTTGTAATGCAAAACGAAAAATCAACTTTTGCACAGCCTAATAAAAGAACATATCAAAATCAGTAACGAAACGTAACAGTAACTTAAAGCTCAACACGCATGGTACAAGATAACGACCATCCAATCAACAGTACTAATAGTAAAACGTTATAAAAAACAAGCCCCCATATTAATACAATTACGAATTAAGTTCGAAAAATATAAATTCGGTACCAATAAAAAATAAAAAAAATCTTAAGTGACTAAATACACAATCGATAATCCAAACAGAATACCGAGTAAAACAAGTAAAAACAAGCTACAATGTTAACACATAAATCAAGAAAGCATGATGATAAACAATGTACACATAAAAAAATCAATAATGTGAACACATACCGTAATATTATAGAATCCCTTAAACATCAATCCTTACCGCGATAAACAGTAAATTAAAGGCACGAAACATAAACTTGAAATACTTACTTAAAATAGTCCTTTTTGAAGGGGTAATCATGTATGAATAGCACGTACGTACGTACAAAAGCCATATCAAACCTGGATTAATATAAAATGCAATGTCATGTGAAAATATAACCAATCAAAGAACCGTATTTGTTCACATCATTTCACTCTTCAGATAACTATACACTACGTTGCACTCCGTTCCTGGTAAATATCAAGTGACTCAATACACGACCGAGTAAAACAAGTAAAAACAAGCTACAATGTTAACACATAAATCAAGAAAGCACGATAATAAACAATGAACACATAAAAAATTATTACAGTAATCACATACCGGAATCCCTTAAACATCAATCCATACCGCGATAATCAGTAACTCAAATGCAGGAAACGTAAACTCGAAATACTTAGGAACAATCATGCACGAATAGCACATAAATACGCAAAAAAGTCTATCAAACCGGTTTAAACAAAATGCAGATTTGGAACATCGAATTCCACAATGTCATGTGAAAATATAACCAATTAAAGAACCGTATTTGCTCACATCATTTCACTCTTCATATAACCATACACTTCGTATTTCATACTCCGCTCCTGGTATAAGCAAATACAAAAGTATAATTAATAAATGACCAGTCATGAATTATTACTTGAATGCCGGCAAGGGAAAACCTCGAACTGGAAATAATACGTAAACTATTTATTGTCCGAAACGTTACATGTACAGTACATGTACATGTAAAACTTGAAAAATGTCCGTCTGATAGTCACATGACTATACTGTGATTGGTTATTACTTAGTAAAAATTTAGTTAGTTATATAAGTTTATTATAATATGTTATGCTTTGGAGGTTTTATACTAAGTGGGTTTTTAAATTTAAAAATTATGCTTATTTATAAATATTCTTAAAAACTATATTTCCGGATTATAAGAACAAATTAATTAAATTTATATGTTCTTATTCTTTTAGTGTTATTATCATTACTATAAGTGACCAACTGAATACGTTGTTTAGTTTTATAATATTTCGCCTATGCGATGTATCGCAAAACACCAAAATAATCCGTTTTTTCGTTAGGGTTAAGGTGAGGTGAGAATAATGTGTGGGCGAAAAGTGAAGTTATAGTAAATTTTTAAAAGAATATTTTTTGTTAGAGCATGAAGAGTGTCGATTTAACGTTACACCTGATCTTGTTGTATTTTAATTGGTCAATCAGGTGTAGCCATAACGATATCCTTTTTTTTTAAAGTTGAAAAAAAAACTTGATCTGCTTCCGGCAGCCGGGTAATTAACGCAAATACAAAAACACTGCAAGAAATAAAGTTTCTGAACACAAACAAAACCGTAGGGGCTTTTGCCCTAAAAATTAGGAAAAGGAAGTGCATAGGGTCAAAGAAAGAAGCAGAGGTCTGCAGTTTAGAGAGTTTGGAAAGACCGTACAGACCAAAATCGTTTAAGAAGCTAAAGATGGATACGAACAATACAAATCAAAATTTAAATAAATATTCAACAATGGCACGAATGTCAGATAAGACAGACGTCAACACAGGAGAAGAGAACAAGGAGAACTCTCCATCAAGGAACGAGATGAATAGTGAACCTAGTATTACCTCTTCTCAGATGGATGGAAGTCCAAACGCTAAAAAAACGATTTCAGAAAATTCTGGGCAACGATCATTGAAATTGCTGTAACAATTGCGCAATCAAGTGGAATGGTATCAGGTGACAATGACGTGATGGAATTGGACGTAGATTCTAAGCCACAAAATGTGAATAGCAGTTTAGAATTGGAGGAATCGACGGAAGACATACAGTCAGTTGAACCAGCACGTACCTCCAAGAAATGGTCCAGCTTCTTTATACAGTTAAGGCGGGGCCATGCTACTTTTTCAAATTACACACCAAGAGTGGAAATTACAACCAAGAATAATAACGCACTCATCTTTGACATTCGTAGTCTAAATGACATACAAATGAATGACATTATCTCTACTCTATATAGCAAAATCGGCAATGATTTAGTTGGAGCAAAACCTCATTATACTAGAGGGAAAAGAACACATTTAGAACTGGTATTTAGCAGTGAAGATAAACAGCAACATTATGCAAAGGAAGGTATCTCGCTTTTTAGAAGATCGTTATTAGGTTATATACCTACAAATTTGAGGAGGACGCATTTAGCAATAAAGGTGAGAAACGTTCCAATTGGGGATAAAGACTTTATATCCAACAAGTTAAAGGAAGCTTTCGGAGACTTTGGACATATTAAGTCAATCAAACCGTTAGTGTATGAAGATACTCCAGTTTGCACGGATCAATGGATAATTTTATACGAAACAACAGAAGATCCGGAGTTAGAACAAAAAATCCCAAGGCATACAAGCGTATGGGGCCAAAAAGTTACGACAGAATGGAGAGCGGCTCCTAAATTATGTTTCTATTGTGATCAAGCAGGGCACTTGAAAAGGGATTGTCCACAATATAAAGAAGCAATAGAGCTTAGAAAGCAGTACAAGAAATATAAGGAAAACAAAAGGCATAAGCGAGAAAATTTAGATGAAACTAACCGAAATGGAAACAACACTGATAAGGAACAGAATAATGAAGGCAGCAAGGAATCGGACGGCCTGGTGCAAGATACTTTGGTCGGTGATGATATAGAAATGCTGTCACAAGAAGGTGAATCTCTCGAAACTATGCTAGAAGAAGACAGAAATAAGGAAAACCAACAGGAAATACAAGATAATATGTTGCAGCAAGTTGAAGCAAATACGGGCATACATCAAGACATGCTGGTTGAACAAGTGGATTTAAAGGAAACAAATCAACAGGCACAGATAAGTACTGAGGACACAGGTATGAACCCTTTGAACTTGGCCCATGAATCTGTGCAGACACAACTACAGGAGAGTAATGTTGAGGTACAAGAAGATGATGGCTTTACAACAGTCAAGCACAAAAAACTTAGAACAAAGAAAAACATACATTCAAATGATAGTAAATCTAGACCGTATGTAAATAATAGACCATCTAGGGATGGTCGTAATAAATAAGTATAAATAGACGCAGATCTGAAGGTACAAATAATCAAATATATACAATAATATGAGTAAGTATAACACTTTCAGAATTGCAACACTTAATGTAAAGGGCCTTAATGATAGATACAAGCGTCAACAAACAATTACTTTAATTAAGACATATAAGATAGAACTAATTATGATACAGGAAACAAATTTAACTAATGATAATACGAGAAATTTTTTGAAACAACAGTGGGGATACGAATCTATATGGACATCGAAAGTAGCCATTTGGGCTGGAAATAGAGATATTAAATTTGAAAATATTGAAGAATCTCATCAGGGAAGGGTTCTTTGTACGGAATTCTATTATAGAAAGCGATTATTTCGGGTCATTAATGTGTATGCCCCTCCGGCACTAGACGAAAGGATTCGATTTTTTGGGACCTGGTCAATACAAAGAAACACTAATGCAGTTAATATAGTAGCAGGAGATTTTAATGTGAATCTAGATCCAAACATAAACAGGATAAGTCACGTGCCACCACATAACGATCCGTCGAGAGAAAAACTGAAAGAACTTACCTGTGGTATGGTAGACACAGTAGTTGCAGCTTCTCAAACGCCGTTTCTTACATATTTCCAAAAGACAAGAGGAGGACATAATATGGCCACAAGGCTTGACTACATTTTTGTAGATGAGCAAAATGCACAGTACTGTCAAAGAACACTTACAAAGTTTGGCAACTCGGACCACCTCATAGTATCAACTGAAATGAACTTTAGTAAGAATAGCTTACAAGCGTCATACTGGAAGGTAAATAGTAAGTGCCTTGAAAACGAGATATTAAGAAAAGAAATTGTGGAGAAAATACGAACAGTCACAGACCTGGAGAGTTGGGATTTACTGCAAGTGTAAAATATAATCATTAATTAGAGCTAGGGGGCCTCTTAAAGCTCCAGAAAGTAATATTCAAAGGTTGAGCAGGAAAATTAATATACTAGAAAAGAAGATCGCTAGAGACCAGAACCTATCTGATCTACAAATAGTAATTGAAAACCTAAAGAAAAGCCTTCAAAATGAACTTCAGAATCTAGCTAATAAATGGCAGGTGCATTCTAACGCAAGGTGGATCGAACGAGGTGAGAGATCGACAAAGTACTTCTACTCTAGGTTTAAGAGTAGGCATAACACAGCAGCTATAGACAAGATCAAAATTCCCAATAATGCAGGGACGTCAAGCTCAATCGAAGTACTGCATTACATCAAAGAATATTACAGTCATATGTACCAATCAGAGCCAATTAAGGCAGAGGCCATGAACAGAATAACAGAAGGTCTTCCACAAGTAGAAATATCGGACAATCAAAATCTAATTAAATATATTACAAAGGAAGAGATAATCGAAGTAATACGATGCCTTCCTAATAACAAGGCCCCAGGGACAGACGGTATCACGTATGAATTCTATAAAGAGTTAATAGAAGAAAGTAGTTCAGTTTTTGAAAAAATCTTTAATGATGTAATTGAAAAAGGTAAAATGCCCAGCTCGTGGTAAAAAACGTGATAACATTGATCCCAAAAAAATCGGAAGAATTAGAAAATGTTCGAAACTGGAGGCCTATTTCTTTAACGAACTGCGATGTTAAAATATTTATGAAGATCCTAGCTAACCGTCTTAACAACATATGTCAGAAGATAATCGGTACTTACTAGCAAGGTTTTATTAGAGGGAGGTTGATCTTGGAGTCTGTAATGGACATTATATCTGTTATGAGAAATCAAAGCGATCAAACACGGCAAGGTTGGATGTTGTTCTGGATCAACAAAAAGCCTTTGACCCTGTTAACCATACATATTTACAAGAGGTATTAAAAAAGATGAAGTTCGATCCAAAATTTATACAAACAATTAGTACATTATTTTTAGAACAAACTGCATTTATAGCAGACTCAGAAGTAATATCAGAACTGTTCAAAGTAAGTCGTGGAGTAAGGCAGGGTGATCCACTCTCACCTCTTCTGTATATAATAGCTTTCGAACCTTTCCTTAGATCGCTCGAGAAAAACTTAAGGGGAATAGATTTAAATCAGCAGTCAAATCAACTAAGGGTTAAATTAACAGCCTACGCAGATGACCTCACAATAAGCATAGCTTCATATGCAGAATGGGATGTTGTTACCAAATTGATTCAAGAGTATGAGGAGGCATCCAATGCTAAAATTAATAAAACCAAATCAGTGTTAGTGCAATTAACGTATAAAGCCTGACATATAGAACATCTTGAGGCAAAAAAATTCAAAATGTTATCAGATAATGAACCGGTAAGAGCACTAGGATACGAGTTGGACTCGCAAGGGAGAATAAGTAAAAACACTTGGCCGGAGATGATATTAAAAGTTAAGGCTATGCTAGAAAACTATCGCAGTGTAACCTGTCCATCAAGGGCAGAATTTTAATAATTAAAACTTTGGTTTTATCAAAAATTTGGTATGTTGCATACCTTGCACCTCCGAGTAGGAAACAACTTACAGAAATCAGCAATCTTGTAAGGGGCTAGATTAAAAACTCCTGTAAGATTCTCCCAAGATACACGATTCTACAGCAAGATTATAAATACGGTTGTCTAAATGCACCGATAATAAAGGACCTAGTGGATGCGAGATTAATTACTATTTTTATAAAATTACTTACAAGTAACAACTAATGGGCAAAGACAGAAAGAGAGCTAATTAGGGTGGAGCTACAAAACAAAAAGAACATCACGGCAATAAAGGCACTAAATGAGGTTCCGGTAAAGAACAGAGCTTGGCCAGAGTACTGAAAACATTTTATTATAGCGTGGAAAAGAATCGGGGGTTCCATAAATTAAGATGTGGATATGTGGCCCTGTGAACCAGAAAACATTAAAGTTTCTAACGTACCGGGAAACGAATACACAGTGCGAAGGGAGTTGCTTTTTTAAAGAATAAATCTTTGTCGATGGCTATACAGAAGCAAGAAAACAATAATGGGGTAAATAGGAGATGGTCAAAGATAAAATGGGTTAACAACAAGCGGAAAGATATTTTTTGGCGGTATTGCTATAAATCGTTGCCACTAGGATACAGGCTAAAATATATAATACCAAATTATAATGGTACCTGTCTGATGTGCTCTGAAGAAATCCAAACCAATGAACATTTTGGTGTAAACTGCAAAAATAGTAAAATCATATGGGAAACGGTATACTCATACATAAGCCGAGAGGAGACCCCTCCGAGAACCTACGAGGAAACCATTACAGCATCGAACGTTAGAGATGTGAGTAAGAAGGAAATAGCGAGATGGTCACATGTTAACACGTTATACGAGATTTGGTTTTGTTATACCCAGGCTAAATGGGGCAGAAAACTAATACCAGAGCCTGCGATTTCCATAATCGTTAGAAATAGAATTGAAAAGGAGTTCAAAATATTAAAGCATTGTAATATGTATAAGAGAACAGAGGGTGGTATACACAACTTTAATAAGTAGTAGATAAATAATATGTAATATGTAATATAATAAAGTACACTATCCGGTGTCCCATAGTAGGGGTTTATATTAAAAAAAATATATATATTTTCCGGACATCCTAACCTAGTACACATTTGGGCAATTGGCTGTGAACAATCTATTTTTAGAACAGAACATTAAAAAATTGGTTTACATTCAAGTTAAACTATCTCGATAAATTATTATATCAACGTAGGGTAAAAAGTGAAACAGATATAGATATAAACCGGAATTTTAATTTTAATCAAAAATCTAATTGATAAAAAAGTGTCAGAAACGGGGTTGCCTAGTCCATTGCCCATTTTTCGATTTACTTTTTGCACAGGTAATACAAACCAAAAAAAGAAATTCAATTTTGTAAACAAAGTGTGTAAAGATAGAAGTCCAGAGTTGGGGTGTTAGTGGAAGAGAATATAGCAATAGATTAGTCTTTATTATATGCAAAATTTCGTTCCCATCATTTTTAATTAGTGAACCAAGGTTGATTTAAACAAGTATTGTCGCCTTATTTTAGTTTTTTCTTCTTTCGCACGTGTTCAAATAAGTAAATGCCACTTTTCGATCAGAATAATCTTTTTTGAATTCGATTTAAAATTTTCTATTGTTCTTGAAGCATAAACNAAAAAACTATTTAATAATGTGAACGGAGTAAATCAATCAAAAACTATCTAAAGTTAATTGTTTAAATAAATTATTGATTATTTGATCTGATTCAGCCCTTTTGATCGATGACACATCGGATTTTAACTTATAATAACAAACTCCTGAAAATTATTTTAATATCAAAGATTAAATCTATTATGTTAATTTTCAGGGATTTGTTAAAGCAGCAGCGGTTTTTTTCTATTTTTAACAGCTGTCCTACTTTGTTTAGTTCGTCGAAAGTGCGTCAGGGATACGTCGAGTGTAACTTGAGCTGCATAAGGAGAGCATCTCCCTGCTTCTAGAATACAAAGTAAATTTCTGATTATATATATTTAATTGGAAATTTTACTTTGTATCTGCGAGGCAGGAAAATGCAAACTCAAGTTGAGTAGCTGTTAAAAATCGAAAAAAAAAACCATTGTTGTTTTTAAAAGTCCGATGTGTCATCGATTAGAATGGTTGAATTAGATCAATAACCAAATAATTCATTCAAAAAATCATTTGACTTCATAGAATCTTCGATTATGACATAATAGGCTTAGACTATTATCATTAGAATGTTCTAGTGGCTGTGGAAAAAAGAACATTCACAGAGAACATTCCCCAGAGTGAAAGGAGAACAAAGAAGATTCCTGTCCCTTAAGGAGAATCTGCTAAATTTTGGTTGTGGGAATAATGTGTTAGGTAAACAAAGCCTCTATCTCTTGAACCCCTGTGATAATGTAAAGTTATTAAAGAGTTGTAATTCGTTTTTGTAGAGAGAACAACTAATGTGTTATTATTAAAACTCTAATTACTCATTTTGCTAAATTATCCATCATCACGCCTTTAACAAGTTGTCTTATCGTATTATTTCTTTATTCTTATTCTATAACTTTTCGATTCACATTGTAACATTAGCATTTACAGTATTTAATAAATAAAAGTTTTAATTAAAATATATTATAAAAAAAATAATAATAATTTTTTAAAATAAACGTTTAATTTGAAACTTTATTAAGTTAAATAAGATCGTTTAATTAAATAAATTAAAAAGACTAGTTAAGATATTTTTAAAAAAATTTACATAAAATTAAATATTGTA
Organism: Gigaspora rosea; assembly: GCA_003550325.1. Lineage (NCBI taxonomy): Eukaryota > Fungi > Glomeromycota > Glomeromycetes > Diversisporales > Gigasporaceae > Gigaspora > Gigaspora rosea. The sequence continues at coordinate 597,419 of QKWP01000048.1, read as the reverse complement.
ATAATAACTACTAAAATTTATCAATTTAAACCAACTTATTAATAACAAAAATTACTAATTGATTATATATTTTATTTGCCGATTAAATACTATATAATCTTATTTTATTTTATTATTTTTTTTTTTTAGTGCATAAAAATATGTAATACAATTTAAATTAGCGGAAAGTAGGAAATACTAAAATATTATTGAAAGTAGGGATATAAATGAAACGTATACATCAGAAAAGTCCCGTAGATAATAAATGATATAATATGCAAAGCATAATAGATCTTGAACAATAAAGCACTGTCTTTTTGTTAACCAAATTGAATTCATAAATATAACGCACGAAATTGCGAACTTGATCTTATCAAAGAATAGAAGTCAAATTTATTATCACAGAAAATAATCATTTCTGATAACAAACATTTGTCTTTGATGTTAATTTTGGCAAAAAAAGAAGAAAGATTTGCATAATACTGTATCTGGAATTTCGGAAAAGTTGAAGCTTAACTAACATAAAATAAAAGCATAATTTTCGGTAATTAGCAGATAAAAATTTACAAATTAATGAACATATCAGATATCTAGTGATGGGACCTCTTGAATTATTAATCACTAATAATGGTTAAAAATTATTATTAACAATTATTAATGCATTACACGTGAACTGCTAACAATTGTCGAATTTTTTAAAGATTAAAAACTAGTAATAACATAACATAATAATTAATTATTAATCATTTTATTATTAATTAACTAAAAATTTGGGAAGTCCCATCACTAAACATATTTGATATTGTGAAAATTTTTAATAGAAATATTTTTATTATTACGTAACAAAAATTACTTATAAATGCTGTGCCTCAAATCAACATTTGCGCAATCATCGCGTTGACCCGATTAAGATTTAGATAGGTGCATAGTTTAGGCCGATCCGTCAATTCTGGTCAAACAATTATTTTATTGTTAACACCGACGCAAGCGTTAGCCTTAAAAGCACAAAATAAATAAGTTACTTAATTAAATTATTATAGAACTAAGTGTTTTAAAAAAAAAAATGCAATGTTTTTTAAATCTTTTAATGTATTGTTTTAAAATTAAAACAAATGCGATGCGTAATTACAAAGTAATTGCGTAATTTTTGTGAAAATGAATTATTGTATCTGAAACAAACGCCATGGTTGAAGTTTCAGCCATTATACGTCAACGTTTTAAAAACATGATTTAAAACAAAATTCATTAAAAATCGTTGTTATCTCTAAATAGACGTTATGCAGTGTCACTCTGTCAAAAATATTAATAAGCAAATACAAAAGTATACAATTAATAAATCATCCAATCATATAATACAATTTTAATATTTTTTATAAAGATTTCCTAAAAAGATTCATGAATTATTACTTGAATGCCGGCAAGGGAAAACCTCGAACTGGAAATAATACGTAAACTATTTATTGTCCGAAGCGTTACATGTACAGTACATGTACATGTAAAACTTGAAAAATGTCCGTCTGATAGTCACATGACTATACTGTGATTGGTTATTACTTAGTAAAAATTTAGTTAGTTATATAAGTTTATTATATGTTATGCTTTGGAGGTTTTATACTAAAATTTAAAAATTATGCTCATTTATAAATATTCTTAAAAACTATATTTCCGATTATAAGAACAAATTAATTAAATTTATATGTTCTTATTCTTTTAGTGTTATTATCGTTACTATAAGTGACCAACTGAATATGTTGAATTTTTGGTTTTATAATATTTCGCCTATGCGATGTATCGCAAAACACCAAAATAATCCGTTTTTTTTCGTTAGGGTTAAGGTGAGGTGAGGATAGTGTGTGGGCGAAAAGTGAAGTTATAGTAAATTTTTAAAAGAATATTTTTTGTTAGAGCACGAAGAGTGTCGATTTAACGTTACACCTGATCTTGTTGTATTTTAATTGGTCGATCAGGTGTAGCCATAACGATATCCTTTTTTTTAAAGTTGAAAAAAAAATATTTTCCGGTCATCCTAACCTGGTCACATTTGGGCATAAGGTGATTTTTTTTCCGGTCATCCTAACCTAGTACACATTTGGGCAATGGGCTGTGAACAATCTATTTTTAGAACACGAACATTAAAAAATTGGTTTACATTCAAGTTAAAATATCTCGATAAATTATTATATCAACGTAGGGTAAAAAGTGAAACAGATATAGATATAAACCGGAATTTTAATTTGAATCAAAAATCTAATTGATAAAAAATTGCCTAGCCATTGCCCATTTTTCGATTTGCTTTTTGCACAGGTAATACAAACCAAAAAAGGAAATTCAATTTTGTAAACAAATTGCGTAAAGATAGAAGTCCAGGGTTAGGGCGTTAGTGGAAGAGAATATAGCGATAGATTAGTCCTTATTATATGCAAAATTTCGTTCCCGTCATTTTTAATTAGTGAACCAAGGTCGATTTAAACAAGTATTGTCACTTTATTTTCGTTTTATTCTTCTTTCGCACGTGTTCAAATAAGTAAATGCCACTTTTCGATCAGAATGATCTTTTTTGAATTCGATTTAAAATTTTCTATTGTTCTTGAAGCATAAACACTTTCACGCTCCTATTGCATATGATTCTTGAATAACAAAAAATAAGAGTATGAAACAGAATGATCTTTTTTGAATTTGATTTAAAATTTTCTATTGTTCTTGAAGCATAAACACTTTCACGCTCCAATTGCATATTATGTAAATATGTTATCTATTAAATATCAAAATTAAATAAATTACATGTATAATAAATAATATTATAAATAATATTATCTGAAGCATAAACACTTTCACTCTCCAATTGCATAATATATAAATATGTTATCTATTAAATATCAAAATTAAATAAATTACATGTATAATAAATAATATTATAAATAATATTATCTTATTTTTTTTTAATGTAATGGATTTTATCTATAAGGTTAAAGGATAAAAATATGTTCTACAATGCTTTCGCTTTCTGTAATTTTTGTGAAGTACAAACGAATTTCTTTCAACGGAGATCTTCCATAAGACATAGTTATTCAAGATAATTTTTTATTTTTTTCTTTTTTTTAATCATAAGAAATAATAAGATTAAATAATCACCCAGATTTTTAAGATCGTGTTTTAAAACATTTGCAAGTCCAATACATATTTATATATATTATACAGTAAAAAGATGTACTGTACGGATACATTACGAAACTTTTATAGCCCATATAATTTTTTTAAATATGTCGCTAACTGAGATAGGAAGCTCATCGTTTTATCACTTCATTTCAATCAAATTACCATATGAGTACTGCCAAGGGAAAACCTATTATCAGGTTTCCAATTGAAAGAACGATAACAAGTTTTATTTGTACACTTCTTATGTGAGCACTTAGCCATTTTCATGCATGTTATTGGGTCAATTCTAATACAAACTTTGTTCACCTTCTACCGGAGTTTGTTGATAATCGTGGCGTGCCCTTTGAAGAAAAAAAAACATATATCTGATATGGAATGCTCCGTATTAAAAGGGCCATTTTTACAATTTTTTGAAAAATAAATTCATGTATTAATGAAAGTCGATTTGCATAATAAAAAATTAATGTAAAAATTACATGACGTAATACTGGATCACGTGATCAACGAATCACGGAGACAACATGTCACAAAGCAAGACCAACCAATCAGGCAGGTGCCACGGGCCACGTGCTACACACACAAGCCACCAAAATTATGCCATAAATACCAAGACCCCAAAACCAACAAACTCTGTCCTGAAAATTTCGAAAAGTGTTTCTGCTCCACTCTAACCTCCCACAAATTAGTGATATCACATAGAACAAACACCTAGTTCTGCTATTTTCAACAGCCAGCCTGCTGCGGCAGGCAGAAAACCACCGGCTGAACAATATGACTACCTGGTCCGTTACTGCGATTCCCTAAAATGGAACCGACTTACAACCTATTCATCGAAGAATACCTTGCAGCAACAATACACACGTCCTGGAAAATTAAAGAGTTAATAATAGATCTTATCAACACTTACAATTTAATTCCAGAAGACACATCTACAATAAAAACTTTAATCATAAATAATTTAAGAAAGAAATCAACTGATATAAATATTTCAAGAGTAGCCAGGAACACTGCAAATGAGATCCTAGCTCGGTAAGTTTTTCTTAAAAGAATAACTTGACTACATCTAAAAATATAAACTAAGCTTTTTATATTTGACTTTAGGTAGAAGACTACGAAGAAGTATCATCCAGCAGAAATATTGATAATGAAGTAGTGCATCGAGGATCAATAAAGCTGAGCAACCCTGACGTTTGACGAAGAAATAAACAGATATTTTGTAAATATAACTTTAGAACTTACAGACTAATTATAGTATCATTATAAAAGTAACCAATTTCTACTAACTGTTAGCAGAACCAGGAGTCTACTCTTGATTTAATTTCGGATCCACCTCCACTTGATACACCCACGGACCAACCAACACACCTCGAACAACAATCACCCACAGAACCACCCTCAATTAAAATACCATATAAGGTATATGACAATGACGTCAAGAACAAGTATGTATGAGAATTTATAATATATTATTCATATGCAAATTTACTTATATTTATTTGCAATTCGAAGCTTTACAGTTGTTCTCCGGGCACATGTAGGATCAGTTGAAGTAATCATTGAAAGTAGTACTAATGTTATAATAAAAGATCAAATACAAATACCTTCCGGCAATGATTACGGCAATCTCGTTGAGGCTGATTGGCTGACCGATTTCGAACTTAATATTACTTTTCCTTCAGATTAAGTATTAAAAATATATTATGTATATAATATTTTTTTATTTACATAAATGGTTTGATTTATTTGAGTTTTCACATAGAATTGATGTAAACGATGACACTACAGTCAGATTGGAAGACGATAGTTTCATTTTGGCTATCAATAAAAAAGGAAAAAAGAAATTAAACGTAATTAGAATTGAATAAATTTTTTTTTAAAAATTTTTATTATTATTTTTTTTATATGCAACTATCATGTCTGGATGATTATTAATAACAGTAATGGAATTGCTCAAATTTTTAAAATGTTTTTTTTTTAAAAATTTTTTTAAAATTTTTAAAATTTTTATTTTTTTTTAATTTTTATTTTTTTTAATTTTTTATTATTGTTTTTTCTTAATTTTTTTAATACTTTTTCTTTATTCTTTTTTTTTAATAAACTTTTATTAAACTTTTTGCCAAAGTGACTAAACCGTGTTTAAATTCATAATAAAATAGTTCCCGTAGTTTTTCTGTAGTTTTCATGTAGTTTTCCCATAGTTATATTAAATTCATAATAAAATAGTTCCCATACTTTTCCCGTAGTTATCCCGTAGTTATATTAAATTCTGAAATTCATCATAAAATAGTTCCTATAGTCTTCCCGTAGTTTTCTCGTAAGTTATCCCATAGTTGTCCCGTAGCCCTATAAAAACTCAATACACGGAAATGCATGTATAAATACGAAATTGTATGCGGGTAAGCACGGGTTTCATAATCACTGCACGGAAATTGCACGGAAACTGATCATCCAAAAAATTTAATACACGTTATCGCACAAGAAATCGAAATCCGTGCACTATCGTGCATAGTATTATATTCATATATTGACGTGTATTAATCTTAATGATCACATAATTTCCGTGCACTAACGTGTACAATCGTTAAGATTCTTAACGATCATAATTTTCGTGCACTGACGTGCACAATCGTTAAGATTCTTAACGATCATAAT
>QKWP01000048.1:569232-590627 GCA_003550325.1 Gigaspora rosea | reverse complement strand
TTATTTTTAAAGTTGGTAGTTTTAGTAATTAGAAGTATTTTCTTATTCGATATGTAAATTATTAAATTAAAGAATTTGTATTATAAAATTTAATTAATAAAATAATTAAAATTAGTTAATAAATACAAAATTTAGTTAATAAAACTTATAAAATTTAGTTAATAAAACTATAAAATTTAGTTAATAAAATAATGCATATACGACGATATATGTTATTATGTATATGTGTATGGATATATGCTATTATATATTACCTGCACGTAAATATGCACGAGACAATGCACGAGAAAACACTTAAAATTGCACGTTAGTACGTGCACCGTTGCACGGAATCCGCGCCCTTTTACGTGCTGTAAACGTTCTTTCCCATACATTGTCTCGTATAGATTTACGTGCAGGTTCGTGTGGTTCCATATCCAAACTTTCTCGTGTATTGCAGTATAATTCCGTGCTGCAATTTGTTATAGGGTAGATATTAAATTCATAATAAGATAGTTTGTCAATTTAGCGTTAGTTAGTTAATAAACTAATCATGTCTTCATAACACTGATTAACCGAAACATTATATAAGTGATTTAACGATCTTGATCACGTGCTTCCTTTTAATCGTCACTAATATCCATATATTTATTAATGGGTTCGTATGGTGATTAGTGGGGAAAAGGCTCGTGAAGTGCGAGAATTGATAAAACAATGAAAAAATAATCCAGAAAAGAAGTTTATTTTACAAGCAGGTTTTTCTTTCGTCATTCATATATTAATTTTTATTTTCTGTTATTTCGCCGACAATCACTTCACCGACATAACATTTTACCGACAAATACTCACCGACACGTTCATTTTACCGACAGTTTGTTTCACCGAAGTTCATTTCACCGACAAGTTTTTTTCAAAAAGCACACTAACTTTAGGCCTAATTCTTCCTAATTCTACCCTGACCCTAACGACAATGACCAGAATTACTTTGTCGGTGAAATGAGCTTCGGTGAAATAAACTGTCGGTAAAATGAACTTGTCGGTGAATAATTGTCGGTGAAATGTTATGTCGGTGAAGTGATTGTCGATTAATTGATTGCCACCCTTTATTAATATATCTGATATTAATTATGTATTTTACGGTACAGTACTACAGGTACACCTTAAAAAATTTAGTTTATCATTAAACATTAGCAACTCTAAAATTAATTTATATAATATTAATTCAAATATTAATTCAAATACGGTTTTTGAGCAGGTGGTGGTGTTAGCAATAACAGGTTATATAACTTAATAGTTTTTTTTTCTTCGCTCTTTCGTTTAAACGTTAAAAGACTAATAAATATTTATTATTACTCCACTTATTTAAATAAACTATTAAAATTAGAACTCTTATTAGTAACAAAGGAGCGTAACTTATTCCGATCTCTAGTCTTCTGAGAGATTGTATTGTACTGTACTTACCCGTAAAAGAACTTTTCGAAGGTGAATTTTTAAGGTTTGGTTCAAAATAGCTTTATCTTATGTCACAAGCTCCTTGGACTGGCATTAACTAAGTTCATAGTTTACTTGGTTTTACTTGGACTTAGCTTTAGGAACCTTATCATGATCACCCGAGTAATTCGTATAGGATCAAATCAAACTGAATAATCTGGATTTAGATCGAATATAAGTATATTAAGGTTATTCATGAGCTATTTCACGTGATGTGATGATCAGGTTCATTATTCTTGTAGTGTCTCAGGTATTCCAACAAGAACGCAACATTTTCTAAGCATTAACGTTCGATACACTCTTGATAATTCCATAAATTGACGGTTTCTTTTTCGCTTACATTAGGAAATTCCCGAATTAATCTTGATTTGTGTCGTAGGTTAAAATAATGTCTATGGGTCACTATTTCGAGATTTTACTATGTTGAGCTTTAAAAGATCCGAAATATTAATGCCAAAAGGTAATTTCACTAGGAACTAATAAGTTATGAAATTTCAAAAACTTTGCGTAAACTTCACAACTTGTGTACTAAATAAACGAAAATAATAACAAAATCTTGTAGTCTGCGGTAAGGACAGCGTAATATTTTTTGCTATGTCCTTTCACTCCCTCCTCCTTCAGGGTATTGTGTAATATTTGTCACTACCTTAAGTAAATAGAAGAAATATGATAAATAGTGAATGGGAAAACATTGCCATGTTACTAAGTTTTCATATATTAATTTGAACATTCAATCAATACTTAACATACTGTCATTATGTAAAATTAAATATATTGTGTTTTCGATTAAATAACGTTTGTATAGTCTATTAAAGGACAAATGAAATAAAATATTTTATGCCAAACGGTGAGCGATTCTAAAAGGTTAAAACCTGAAACTGGGATTAGTTCCAAATATCTAAAATTTACTAAAGATTACTTACTATTTTCTCATGGTTCATTTACTTATTATGGCCTCTTTTGATGTTTTCTGAGCAATCTTGATATCTGCTGTAATTATTCATAAATATTTGTCAGAACATTGAAAATGAACAGTTGCAGTATTGTTCCAAGTACGCAATGTTTTTTTTTTATTCATCGGAATTAAAATTATAAGTTACTTTCTTTATAGTGAACTCTTAAGATAAGAACTGTTGCATAAAAAACCGTTCGATATAGTGAATATAGTTAAATCCTAATAGTCTCGATATATAGTGAAGAAAGTTTCACAGTTCGATCGCTTCATTATAGTGAGACTGACTTGTAAACGTTTCCGCAATATATTATGTTTAAGAAGCGTCATTGGAGCATTCACAATTTATATCTTTTTACTGCTTCTTCTGATTAAATAATCACGATTGGTGCTATATTTTACCGTAATTGCACCATATTGCCTGCGGTAATTATATATAAAATAATCGATAAAAAAGAATATGTAATATTTTTCGTAACAAAAAAAGAATCAAGAAATATACGTGTAATAACTTGTAACAATAATGCAAGAATTATCTTTTTTAAATATAAAGAATAAAAACTATTTTCACAAAATATTTTGATTATTTAGAAAAATTAATTAATATTTGATAAAATGCGTTAAAAAGCAAACTAAACATTGGGATACAATAATAATAAACTATTTTACTTGAAAGATTTTTTTCGAATTCAACAAATCATGTTAAAGCAGAGATGTGAATAGACATAGTTTTCAAAAATATTATTGTCTAATTGTCTAATGGTTTAATCGTCTAATGGTCTAATTGTCTAATGTCTATTCAATTTAGTTGTTAATAAACAATGTCTATTTAAATAAAAATTTAATTAGATAATATGTCTGTTTATAAATTAGTTTCTATTGGTCTATTGGTCTAATCAGTTTATAATTGATTCAAAAATATAAAATAATGAAATTTTATTGTATTTATGCATAAAAATGAATCAACCAGGTGGCCTTTCAAAGTGCAATTTCACAAGTTACAGCTTGTATAACTGTACTTAGAAGGCCATTCTGGTTGAGATTTTTAATTAATGTATCGAAATAAACTATTTAAGGTTATAGTATTCAAATTTGCATAAATACATTAACAAGTGTATTAATTAGTAATAATGAAAAGCAACCTTAATATCTAGTTTGGAAGGTTTGAAGTGTCATGTATACATGTTATTTATGTAACAATATAAAAATGTTTATTATAGCATATTAGTAAGGCCGTTTGAAGTTGATTCTTTGGTTAACATCACTTTTCCAAGACTCTCNGGGGGGGGGGGTAAAATGAAACGAACATATGAAACGAACATATAAAAATGAACAAAGATGGGCCAATTTCATTGGTTGATATAAATCATGTGACTTGTGAGAGTCATCCAGCGTTTTGATTGGCTGTTCGTTTTCGTGGGGAGGTGGGGGAGGGGGGTCATGTTAACCAAAAAATTAACTTCAAACGGTCTAACAACTGAATAATGGCTTCTAAATAAATCTAATATATTATTTATTTGAGTTAACAGTAGGTCAACAGAACGAAAAGACAGCTAAGCAGTGATTTGTCAAAGAACCAACATACATATAAATAATCCTGATCCCAACAAGAAAATTTGGTATATGCAAGAAGTAAAATAAGTAAAGTTTCTGAATTATATAAAATTGTATATATTAATAACTAACTCATTAATTATTTAATAATTAATATAAATTAATTTTGTTTCCAATGGTTTGATTAGCATCAAATAGACCTTTGACTGTTTATTGCTGTATTGTGTTTAACGGCTTGTCTATTGGTTATTCGCAACCCTGGGTTAAAGTAAATTTAGCCGTTCAGTTCAGATTGAATATAATTAAAAACTACATTTATCTCACATGGGAATATTACTATTTGTATAAATGATAAGTTAAAAATAGCATCACAATAAAATCAAAATAAGTATTCTCAACATCAGAGACCAATTTGAGATTTGCTTATTATAAAAAAGCACAAAGAATTTATCTATGAATTAATGAATTAAGATAAAAGAAATATGATTTGTAATATTAAGGTTGAAAGGTGCGCTATTTAATTCTCTAGCTTGTTTCGAAACACTTATATTATATTAAGTTTCTAACCATGTTCTTGATTATCTTATATGAAATAAATATTTTTGCAAACTTAATAAAAATAATGTTTAACATTTATGTGCCCTGACATAAATACAAATACATATTACAACTACATATGTGCAGTACATATGTACGCACGTACGTTGTCTGTTAAATGAAAACAAACCAAAAAATGCATAGTTTCACTGCATACCATCATACCTACGTACGTACGTACCACGATCGATCAGTGATTCACAACATTTTTTTGCATATATTGATACACGTATTACGAAATATACAAATGAATTATTTGGTGTGGGATAATTTACTTAAGCATTTATAATTAAGAATTTGGACTTAATTAGAGATGTTAATAGAGTGAGATGCTCCAGAGTAACTCCAAAGTATAACCCACTCCATAATGATGTAGTTTAGGCATGACACCACCCCAGATTATTAAGTTATGAGTAATACTCCGGAGTAATACTATTAATATAAAGTGGTTTATGTTCCGGAGCTTTGTTAGATGATATATTTTTCTATCGTTTTCATAATCAACTACCGATATAATAAAATCCACATAAATTTTTTTGGTCAATAAGACATTTTGGTATAATTGCATTGCAATCCTTGAATGTGTGCCAGATTGGTGGTGCAAAAAAAAAAAAATAAATTTCATTCATTTTAGGGGTAACACCTATATTATTAACAAAGAATATGGTAAAATAACTCGACAAATAAGCGATTTTGACCAAACTATGTATCAAATTTTCTGATAATGTTACGTTACATGTGACTCAACATCTGATTTGTAGTTTAGAAAACTGCGTCATCAACTGGAAACTGCTGCAGCGCTACATTACAGCTCAAAATAATTATACAAAAAAAAATAATAATAATAATATCAGAACCGTATCGATTTACTAAATACTTCTACCACTAAGAGTGTCCGTTATGTTGATAATTAATTGTATGTTGTAACTGAGTTATGCTCTGAGGCATGCTCCAGGTTACACTTCGAAAAATACTTTGGCAGTATACTCCAGTGTGATATGGTGTTAAGGAATACTCGGCCAGAGTATATACCACACCATCCTGAAGCACTCCAATAACATCCCTAGACTTAATTAACGAGGATGGCCATATTTACTTTGATGAACTTTTTAATTTTTTTAATGCTCTTTTATGTAAGATGTAAATCTATTTAAATATATAAAAATTGAGAGTGGTCAAGTTAAACGAAGAATTAAATTAGTCTGACCTTGCTAACATATAAACATAATATGACATTGATGATCTTTATACAGCACGTAAAGCATGATTACAATAATATAATGAATACCACGTAAAAAAATAGTTACACAAATATGTTTTATTCAAATCATTCTTTTGAAATAAAATTACACTTATAATGGTAAGCTCTTTAAGGAAATTTCTTTCAATAGTTTATTGGTGACAATTACTGCACGTAAATTAATGGTCTTCAAGGAAAGTAATAAATAAATAGTTTATTGGTGACAATTATTGCACGTAGTTTAATGCTTTTCAATGATAGGATATGCAGAGAATAAATGATCGCCTATCAATGATATTGCCAATTGAAAGTGGGCGTAAATTAACTTCAATTGCTATTGGAAAGGTGACAAATATCCTTTATTATTGTTAGCCAAAATTATATTTGTTGCAACGATTTATTACTACATAAAGACCATGAATAACATAAGTAATCGATATTTAAAATGCTACCTATAATTACAATTACTAAAAATTTATGTAATTATATTAAAAAAAAAAAATCCACAATAAAGGTCTTGTCAAATATTACACAATACTCTATAGATGAATATTGAACAGTTAAGGGAATTTAATATATGTGTGTAATGTTCCGATTCATATGGTAAACACAAATATATATTTTTTTAATGATTGGTGTTTATGTCAAATCAACAATGCCAATTTTTGGTTAAAATAAAAGCATCGGTTTAGTAAAATTTTCATTCATAAAAATTGATCTTCCTATACATTTACATCGTTTAGGCAAATTGAATAGTGTTATTGATTTGTCACAGAAAGACAGAAAAGGTTATTATACGCCAAAATTTTACAAATTTATACACTCCGATTTATACCAAAATTGGGGAAACGTTAAAGCAGGTTAGGGTGATTGTTACTTTTTTGATCGGTTGGTTTTTTTTTTTGCAATGTGTAGATCCCAATCAAATTCCAATCACGTGATTACGAGTGGCTCGCTCACAATTAAATATAGATGAAAATATGTTTAAATTAAGTACTTCAGTACTGTTTTTGACTATTAAGAGCTAGAAATTACAATGCAATTAAATGAATAGTTATCATTAAATTTTATTTTTTTATTTTTTTTGAATAAAATCTGTTTCTTCGGAATGCATAAAATTTTTGAATGTTAAGATTAATTTTAGCATCAATTAAATCAATTAAGGTTTAATCTAATTAAAAAACTCATGTTACAAGACATTCATGCCATAATGTTTTAAGTTGTTAAAATATATTTCAATGAGAAAACCTTTCGAAAAGAGTTCGATAAAAGCTTGTGAATTTGCTTGCATAAAATTCATTACGTAAGCTTGCACAGATTTACTGTACATAACACAATGCAAGCTTACGAAAGAAAAGCTTACGTGCAATTTTAACTTTATTAAAAACTAAAGTTAAAAAACAGGATTTTGAACAAATATATCGATAAATTACTTTACTTATTATCCATAATGGTGACAATCAGATTTGAAGTTAAGTTTGGTTTTCAAGGAATAATTGAATTTTACTGCATGTAGGTAGTACACATTTTGAAATTATTAAAAAAACTACGTTTAAATATATCTTGGATTGAATAAATTATAATTTTTGAAAACTTAATGACTTCAAGTTGTAATTTATTGTAATTATTGTGGTGAATTAATTGAAACTGGATTTTTTATGAAAATTTAAAATTGTTGAGACGTATTTTTTTTATTAGAATTTAGCGTTTGGATTGCTAAAGAAATATAAATGGATTTTAGTTGGTTTATAAATCTAAATAAAGACCTCAAAATTTCAGCTTTAGTACTACAATTATTATGCAGTATGTAGAAACATGCCGTTTATTATTTCGGAACATTCATCAGATTTCGGAAGTTTGTAATTTCGGAAATTTCGGCTCCGAAGAGTCTGACAGGATCCCAGATAATTTTAAGATAGGTGTGATGCTTTAAACCTAACATTTTTTTGGGGGCCAAACTCGTCTAAATTCTGGTCAAAATTAAACCTTAATTTAATTTATAACCAGAATTTAGACGTCTTTGACCCCTCCAAAAATATGTTATTTAAGCATCCCGCTACCTTAGAGCTATCCGGAGTCCTGTCTAAGACCATAATACTACAATCTCTCCATTTATTACTGCATACAATGAGTTTATCGCTTTTTTTTTTTTTTATTAATGATGCCATTTTACTCTGTTGAGAAATTAACGTCAGTTTTGTTAAATAATTACTAGTTCAATTTCAATAACCTTTTAGTTTAATTTATAAGTGACATTACATATAAAATATCTGTTTTATTATACTTTGATTATAAATATACAGTATATTAAATAAATATTCTTAAAACTAATGGTTAGTTCTTGAACTGAGCGACTCACATTAAGTAATCACATGATGTATATGATTTTATAACGTGAAAGCACAATTTTTTAATTGTGAGGCCACATTCTGCGTTATAAAAAAAAAAAAAAAAAAAAATTTTTTCTTATAAAATTTTGAATGTACGTTCTTTTTCTGACATAAACTTTGTCTTAATCCCTTGCACTTATATTGTTTGTAGATCGAAAAAATCCGTGAAACACAAAGACATTGACATATTTTCGATTTTGATTGGTTGTACTATGTAATCGATCATTACTTCCGATCTGTGCGAGCCTGGCAAATAAATAAGTTTTTGTTTACCTTTTTGTTTACTAGTTTTTCACTACTAAACTTTGGTACCTACGTATCCGAGAAATTATCTCCTATATAATTTGTTCTTTTAACGCAATTTTCTATTGTTTATCTTTCGTCTAACTGAGCTCTTTTCGTCTTTTTTTTTTTTTTTGGAGCTTTTCTGTCGTTTTTTTTATTTTTTTTATTTTCGACGTTCGTTAAGGTCAAAATTGAGATTCACATTAAGAGGTTGTGTTGACGTTCATACGAAGGTGGTATTAATATCATTGCTCATTGCTTAGTATATTATAATGATAGTAATAAAAAACAATTATAAAGTAAATAGAAAGATAGCATTATACTGTTGGTAATAATATATTTTAGTTAATAATTATAATAAAAACTGTAAAATAAATAAAAATTAGTGTTTATAAGATTGTTAATGTTCGTATTAACATGGTATTAACGTTCGTATGAACGTTGGTATTAACGTTAATATTAACTTTAACGTTAACGTTTGTATGAACGTAGTAGGTATTAACGTTAACGTTAAAGTTTGTATGAACGTTAGTTTAATATTCATATGAACGATCCTATTTTCTAGCGATGGTTTCTCAGCGATTATCTGATAAATATTAATACAGTGCGCGACACTTAAAGACTACACAAACTTTAAAAGCTAATAACTTATGATCTAAAAAAGATATTTTAAAAAGAAAGCCACTATTTTGTAGCTCAATCAATTTATTACAACTTAACGGCCTTATTTTTTAAAAAAAGTTATAATAGCTTTTCAAAATATATAGCTTTAAAAATATAGTATTTTTATATGATATGTAAAAATTTAACCAAGTCACATGTTTTGGCTTTTTGTCATTGGCTAATTTTAAAATTATTTTTAAAATATTTTTTATTAATTAATTTTTGACCAATCAGAATACAAGAAATCAAAAAATTATCAAATTTCAATATGAAATTTTTGAAAATAGGACAAATCACGAGAATGTAGTCTTTAAGTGTCTTGCACTGTATACTTTTTTTTTTATTTTAATTCTACAAATCTGTAAAATCGAAATAAAAAAAAGCATACAAAAATTAATCGAGAAAATCGTCATATGTAGTGATACCGCGTACAATACTATACGTACTGTACATTCTGTTTTTGCCGATCACTTTGCAAGCCAATCAGATGCCGGAAAAGAACATACGTCTGTACGCTAAAATTTTTCTGGTATCATATAAATAGCACATCACTAGTACACGTTTACATAGTACAGCCACAATATCGAGAATCTGCCGTGAGAATTTCGGTGCGATTGCATACTGTGCCGTTGATCTTCCATTGTTTATTGTGGCAGATTAAAATGAAATCCAGATTAAAATGAAATTATAGTATAAATCTCGAAAAATAAATTTTTTTTGGGTGCATTTTTTAGGGTTAGGGATTAGGGTTAGGGTTTAGTTTTAAAGAAAGTTATAATAAACAAGTATTAGTGTGCTTTAGAAGGTTAGTAGGTTAAATAGAAATATAAATTTCATTTTAAATTATTCTGCGACATTTATTAATACTAATACTTTAATATTCATTATTTGACATGTCTTATGTGAACACCGAACGATTTTTGTGTAAGTTATTCGGCTACCTCCTAATACAATACACAAATTTTCATCACCTCTTAAGAGGTGAATGAAAATTTGTTATTTGTATTAGAAGGAGGCCGAATAAGTTACACAAAAATCGTTCGTTGTTTACGCCAGACATGTCGGATAAACGTATTATTGGTCAAATTATCCGATAACTTCGGATTTCTTCACAGCAGATACCGCATTATGACGTGTCCTTCGGCCACGTCATAAAAACAGTATCCTAGTGAATAATCAGTTATTATCCACAACTTGACCAATAACAAGTACTCATCACGTTATGATTTACCCTACATCCAAAATTAAAGCGAAAAGCAGAATACTTATTTTTGCGAGTGATATATCCCTAAAAAAGGAAATTCAATGTAAAAATAAACTAAGTTCGTGAAATTAAAAATTTAGGGTTAGGATATTAAGGTTAGAGGTTATAGAAATAACTAATTAGTTTCTATATGTAAAATTTCATTCCCAATTAGTGCGCTAAAACAGGTTTAAACATTCGTTTTCTTATATTTTCTCTTTTTTCGGGGGGGGGGGGTTTAGTTTTTCTTCGCTTTGCTCACGTGTCGGGCTGATCCGCATTTTACTTTCTCCGATTGGCTACACTCGCACAAATAAGTCACGAGCAGAATACATAATGATCAAATCAATCAATCAAATTGTTAGAATTTGATAAATAAAACAAGCGCGAAAAATACAAAAAAGCAGTAGTCTAAACCCACCTTGGAGCATTGGCAATACTGCCGGAGAGGCTATTTTACCAATACCAACGTCCCTAACTCTAACCTAAGGTGGCCCTAATCATAATTTTAATGAAAAATGTGTGTCACGTGACCTGCCTCGCTTTAAGGATCTCCCTAAATTAGGCCAGTCCAATTTAATTCGGTGACTTACGTTACCCACGCCTTCTCCCTCATTATATATCAGGACATTTCGGAAAACTTTTATAATATCACGGATCATTTCGGAAAATTTTTATAATAAACTTCATCTCATCCCCCTTTTGTGAGAAGGATGTAACGTAAACCACCGAATTAAATTGGCCTGGCCTTAGGGTGATAATGATCGTTTAGTCCTGCATGCGTTTAATCAAATAGCAAAAAACCACCTCATTCAGCGCTGATTCCTTAATAGTGCGCATTAATGCGCATTTTATTCCATCTAATTTTATATAGGAAAATTAAAGTATATATAAGTTAGGGCAGGGTGCGTATTTCGGGCGGAATTAAGGAATATGATGCAAAGGTCTCGAAAAATTCCGAAAAGAAAATGAATAAACATCAAAGAAGAGCAAGATCGGGTAAAAATTTGAGCACTAACCGATATTTTCCGAAGGGAAAATATAAATTTCACAAAAATTATATTATGCGATCATGCGCATTTTATATAACGTGCGCATTAATGCGCATTCATGCGCATGTTATTATTAAAATGCACATTTTTCCCATCATTAATAAGGATCTCCCTAAATTAGGGTAATAATAGTCGTTTATACTGCTTGCGTTTAATAAATGGCTAAAACTCACAACTTGACGAATGATTAATATATAAAGTTATATTAAATATATTACCATTATAGCAATAATGTAACTTAAGTTATTTCCGAAAGATCATAGTCCCGACAAAGTTAGCTGGTATTTATCTTAATGCGTCGGGCTTCTATAAATTGGTTTTTAAAAAATCATAACATAAACATTATAGTCTGTGTTTAAAATTCAATTTTAATTTCAAAATATCAATATTAATGTGCCATGCACATTAAAAAATCTTGGATAGCAGAAAAATTTAGCTTGTAGACGATGTCCAAAAACAAATTTTAAAATTTAAAATTTAGTAAGCTAATGGATTGTTTTTTTTTTTTTTTGAGTTTTTTTTTTTTTAAAAAAAACCGTAAATATATTCAAATAGTGTTCGTTATTGATACTACTGATACTATAATGAAAATTTTGTAAAATTTGAAAATTTTTTTTACTCAGTTTAAAAATAGACCTTATTATTTTTAGTCCTACGTTATACAAAAAGTACGCAACATTTAATTATTGGTATTACGAGCGCAAGGTTAGAACATACAATTATGGATCATAGGCCAAACATGCAATAAGTTGAAATTCTTTTTTTATTTGATGCTTTTCATAGTGTTAAAAATAGCACTTATCTAAACTGAAAATAAAAAGCATTAATTAGATAAGTGTATAAAATTAGTAGTAGTCTCTTTACTGTAACTTGACTAAAGAACTAAAACAAAATGCTAAAATATGTTTACCGTATGTTTTGTACTAATTATCACCTTAAATATATATATATAGAGTCCTATCTAAAGTAGTAGAGTATGTAAAACAAAAGTAGTAGCGTAGTGCAACTTTAGATCTTTATACTCATACGTATATTTAAAAATCATACCTATCCAACTTATAAGTAGGAAAGATGGCAATACTTATAATTATAGTAAGTATGAAAACGATCATACTTGTAAGTATAAATATACTTGTGCGACGAAAATTTGAAACGAACATTTCACGTAACACAAGTACTAGGCTTGGGTGACCGTAGGCATAATGTAGCGTGTTAATTAAAAAGTATAAGTAGTAAAGCGAAGCATAAAAAAACTAATATAGAAAATAAATGATGTAATTATATAGTATAGAATATAAAAGTAAAAATAAGTAAAAGGGAAAATCGATGCACATATGATTTTAAGAACTATATATTCAAACGAAGGTTCCCTTGAATTAAAATTACAGTAAAGAATTTTTAATCCCGCAACATTATAAATGACGTATAATTGTATATTAAGCATTTCTGCATAAAATTTAATATGCAATATTTTGCAGTTTTTAATAATGCCGATGTATTTTGAATAATCGTATGATAGTGTATGTGCGTACATTGTACTTAAGACTTTTTTCTTTTAAATAATTGAAAGCTACTACATACTTTTGTTCGTGTTTACTTTCTTGAAATGGACGATCGCTACTTTCAAACTATCGATGATCCTGACCTTCATATTCACGATGAGCCTGACCTCTATGTTAACGATGATCCTGACTTTCATATTGTTGATGGGGTTGAAACTATTTACGAAGAAGATCTAGAATCCTTCGAAAATAAAAGTGTATTGATTTCTTCTAATGATGAGCTTCAAGAGATTGATGATACTATTTCAAGCGATTTAAATGAAGATATAATAATAACTTATTTTACTAAAGAATTGGCAACAAAGATTATTTATCATACTTTTTTTTTCGCAATCCACTCAATATAACTATCACTATTTTGTCATAAATATCGATTATTTTCCCTTTAATTTTATTTTTACCACTGCATCATGACCCATCGTTAAATCAAACAAAAATTAAAATTTTTTATAAATATGATCTAACTGACCTGATTAAATTAATTATTGTATATCACGTGGACAAGCCACGCTTATGACCGATAGTTTATAAAATAGTATACAAACTAGTATAATCGACTTAAATTGTTTTATACTATATGTATATTATACGCTTTTCTTAAAAAAAAATTTAGTATACATATATGGGCCCTCAAAAGTAGAAACCAAGGAATTTGGCTGATCACGGGTTTTGAGAAAATCGGCAAAAACTATTTTGTTACACAAAATCAAACCAATCTAAAATTAGGTTATTCATGATTAAAAAACCTGTTTAAACAGGATTATTAGATCTGTAGATTCGTATTACTATCGGTAAATCTCGGTAAATCTATTTTTAGATTGTAGCGTCAAAAGCTTGTATCGCAAAAATTTATTAAGTGATCAGACTTTCATTATTAAGTAAAAAAGATTGGGCCTAAAATTTTACACCTAATCTATCAAACAGGTCAATTTTCAAAAAATAGTCAAATTCCTTGGTTTCTACTTTTGAGGGCCCATATGTATATTATACGCTTTTCTTAAAAAAAAGTTAGCATACATATATGTATACTATACGCTTTTCTTTTTTATTAGCCTACGCAACGTCTTTTGTGCCATTAACCTTATGATTATAAACAACACCTATATATATATGGTTTAACATGCCCTCTTAAACACAAATCGCACCTACAGAAATGAAAATAAACTCCCACGGTCTTTATATAGAAAAGAGTTACTTTTTTCCAACTTTTTTCCGTGAGATCTAAATATAGTATCTCTGATCAAACACCTTGATCTTAGAGTATCGATATACAATAGCATAGTAAGCACGTGGCGTTTTGTTGCGGAGTTTTAAGTATTCTTAAGTATTCTTAACTATTTGAAAATCTGAAATTCCGAACTATAAAACAAAAAAAAAAAAAAGGTATTAATTATGTTTTATTTTATTTTATTTTCATGTCTAAATTCATTCATTCATTTATTATAAAACGCGCCTATGCTGGTTTTGCACCTATTATATTTTATAGATTTTTCTCATTTTTATAAGTTTTGTAGATAAAATTTTCCTCAAAATATTCATGCTAGAGTTAGTAATTGGGGTTAAGGTATGGGAAGGGTTTATAGGCATGTAGAGAGTTTTTACTTAAAGTACCGCGTACTACAGTACTAATTACAGAATTAATTAGCTAGTTTTTATGATAATGTAACATAGGTGGCAAAACATCATAGGTGCGTTTATTCACTTATATATTCTGTACAATGAAAAAATGAAAGTAAAGTTGCTACTGTATTTTTGATGTTGTGTTGATGACGATTCTTGTTTATACAGTACGCTGTTCTGGTTGATACAAAATACGACAACATAGTTATTTTTACAATTAAATATTTTTTGCTAAATTTTTTTCCTATTTTTTATTTTATGATTTTTATTTTATTTTTATTTTATTTTTATTATTTTGGTTTTATGTTTATTTTTATTTTATTTTTATTTTATTTTTATTTTATTTTTATTTTTATTTTTTTTATTTATTTTAATTTTATTTTATTTATTTTATTATTTATTTTTATTTTTTTTGCCAATTAAATTTTAATTCGTGTATTTTATTAAAATCTTGTCTCAACAATGCCTAATCTGAACATATGATGTACCTTTGGCAATTAAGAGCAAAAAATCAGTTTACTGGTTTTTTTTTATCGATAAGTAGTTATCATATATCTACTAGATAGTAGGTAGCTAGTTTCTACCTACCAATGGTTTTTCAATTTGACTAAGTGGCGCAAAAAATTAATAGGAGCAATATTTATTATATTGTATTACCGAAAAAATTTTTTAACTATAAAATTTTAACGCATAATATAGAAGGTATAGTGGTCAGGTAGGATCATGCATGTATTTTGATAATGTACTGGAAAATAGATTCTAAATTCGACACATAAAAAATAAACTATCAAAAGTTAAAAAATTCTAACTTTTAATAGTGTATTTGTTTTTAAACACAGTAAATCGGAGATTTTATAGATGTTGAAGACAAAACCTACAAATTTTATCACAAAAAAATTCTTTGTCTCTATACATACATTTCACATGATATATGTCACGCTCACAATTATGTACCAGAATAATGCCATTGCCAATTTATTTTGCGATGAAATAAAAAAAAATTAAAGTTTCTTAAACCATAATTACAACAATAATGTTATAACGAAATAGTTATTTTTTAGCTACTTTTCTTGTTAGATAAAAATAAAGTTACCAATCCAATTCAACTAAGGCGAATCTTTCTAATAACAACTTTAATATTAGACAAAAATTCCGAAAAACCGCAAAGTATTATAAATAATTATAATAAAGTACATATAACACTTTTGTTAAAGCATACAAGATTAGGCGAAAAAGAAAAATGAATACAAATAAAAAGAAAAAAATGCATAAGGAGAAAGTGACGTCAAGCGAAAATTATGAAACCAATATATTGACGAACCAGCATCAATAAGTAATACTTGTTTGACGACATTAGTTTAGGAACGAAGTTCCTAAAAATATTGTTTCTTGTAATGATGGACTTGGTTGAGGTGGTCTTGTGTCTTGATTTGCGGTAAATTGTTTTATGCCGTCTATCATGTCCTCAGCGAATTCGACATTTTGATCGTTTTGACGTCCGTCATCATTAGAGTTACCTCGATCCATTTTTTGGTACTGTACAGTAGTAGCAAAAATGTTTTTGAATAACTTATTTGAAAATAAATGAGAACTTAAGAATTATTTCTTTCTTGAACTTTTAAATCAGAAAATTAAATAGTAAACTTTTTTGTTGATATATTAGCTTATAAAAACATAGAATTTATTTTCATAGTAGCATATTATGAATTAATTAAATATTGAAATTTATATCCATAGATCACTTATTGGTTTTATTTTGAAGTCAGAAAAAAATAAATTTGAATCGCCCTAATATTCCGCTTTTATAATTATTTCTAAGAAATACAATGAATAAAATATACAATTAGAGGTACGTAGCACTAAATGAGACGGCAAATATATATGCAATGTTTTTTTTTAACCCCCTCTAGAAAGATTCCATATGACGTGCGTTATCAGTGCTTATTCATTAATATCTCAAAAATGCTTTATACACTGCCTACATGGCAAATTATAGTGTTAATGTGCGATATCTTCTGCGTGCGTTTCATTAAGCAATATGTATTATAATTTTATAAAGGAATAGACTGAAATATCCTTATCAGAATAATCTGCTCTAGACCAGTCTTATAGCCAAGTTGTGCAATCTTATCAATCTGTTTAAACGAAAGCCTTTTTTATTTAACATTACATACGCATTATAAATAGGATATAAATGTGGTCTAACTTGGACGTTACTATATATTAAATAAATCCGAGTATTAATTAAATCCGAGTTTAAAAAAAAAAATTAATCCGAGTCAAAAGCTATATCTCTATGTAAATACAGACTCTGAACCAGAATGAGTTTTCTTTAAATGGCAAAGAAGTAAAAAAAAACGCTTTAATTGTTTTGAACCGCAAATTTTATTCATAACAATTCCACAAAATAAGGTAGATGGGGGTATTGTGACCAAGTGACATATCTTGTGATCTATTGATCGGAATTGGGTGAATTTTATACCATTCGATTCGTCTCATCGAGACGAATTGAATGGCATTAAATAACTCAATCTCGATCACTAGATCACAAGATATCATCATTTATGCAAAATATAAGTTTTCACGCATATTTGAATTTATTATTAAATATATATAAAATATTTAATAGTTAATAATATTTGATCCACTGGTCTGTTTTGGACGATTTTACCACCAAAATGACCGTCTCAGTGAGACGATCCTAACAAGCACAAAATCGTCAAAATCAATCACAGGGTCCTGAGATCGATATATATTTATCTTATTCTATAAAATTATATTAGTAAATCTGCAAATTTTTACATATTTACCTTTAACGATCTTGGGATCCCGTGATTGTGTTTTTGACGATTTTGTGCTTGTTAGAATCGTCTCACTGAGACCGTCATTTTGGTGGTAAAATCATCCATAACGGACCAGTAGATCAAAAATTATTTGCTGTCAAATAATTGACCACAATATCCCCCTAAAATTTAGTTTTTATATTATATTCATGTACTAATTATTTATATCTAAAACTATATACTGTATGATATAAAGATTTTTTTACAGCAATATATTCTTTATTAAGCATAATTCAAATAATAAAAATTCTACAAAAATCTATTCGCTTATTAAAAAGTTTTATTAGTAGAAACTTTAACCTGGTCACAATACCCCCATATCCCTTATAATTGTATTGCAAACTTAAATTAAATAGAATTAAAAAAAAACCACATGTTATTTGTGTATATAAGATGTACATGTCTATACAGTCTTAATTACTCTATTTATAACTAGGTTAACATTATATATTTACAAAATATCTAAATATGAGTTTAATTGACGTACTATACATAATGTACAAACTAATGTCATAATTTACTGCATGCATTTTAGGACATTAAAATGGTTTAACATCATGTATTGACTAGGTTTGAATCAAACTGATAATACTTCGATACATAATTTTATAAATCATGTGAAAGCAATTTATGCAATAATTCATTTTTTTGCAGTTTGCTAAACAATTTGACAATATGAAAAATTTCGTAAAGTTAAAGGGTTCAATTAATGTTCAATTAGTAATTTATTATGATCTAAAAAAGAAATACTTACTTCATTATATTCGGTATATGGGGGATCCACAGCACTAATCTCTTTGGGACGATCATGTGATATTGAAAAATCTTTACTAAAATGGTGTGATTAACACATATATAATACTGTAATACGTTGTATCAAAGAAACTAAATTTTTTTTTATTAATATATTCGATGATTAAAAATTGTTTTTCTAAAAACAATCATTAGATAGATAGTTATTACACCAAATCTCAAATTTTGGTTGGTTAGCCGAAGTCTGGGTCCCTCCATATATTTTAATTATGATTAGAGATTAGAGTTTCGATATTAATAATTAATTAGGGTAAACTTCTTTTGGTACTGGAAGAAGTGTTACTGGCACCAAAACAGTTATTAAAGATATAATTCATTAAAAATTAGTGGCTATAACCTTTGAATCGCTTTTCATTGCATATAGCCCATTCTAGATCTTTTTAGGCACAACTGCAACTATATGCAAATGCATGCAAAACAATTTGTGTTAACCAAATACACCAGTGTTGGACTATAATAAAAATTTTGGACAAATATAGACATGGACAGCTCCAAATATTGTCCATGTCAATATCTTTTTTTGTTAAAATTTTCAGAATGTTTCGGAGAGATAGCTCAATTTTACTCTTTTTATTAAGAAGTTTCGGACTTTAACTTATGCGTTTGGTTGAGGCTAAGTCTTATGTCCTGAAAAATATGCCATATTCCATAAATTTCCATTATCAATGGCCCATATTGTCCATGTGCAAACACTGAAATACACCAATTACCAATTCTTGTCTAAATACGCTATTAGAATTTCTTCTACTACGATTATTTTAATTTGAATCTATAATAATAAGGCGAGGCCAACTTGATTCTGTGTTTTATATTACCCCCTCTATCCTCTGTGGGCAGGTTACACGTATTATATATAAAAGCTTTTTATAAAACAAATTTGAACTTTCTAAATTTTTTGCTCGACCACGCTCGTATTTTAGATTTGTTCATAGTCTATATCGGAAATTTCTGGGCCAATAATTATGTTTTATAGAAATTTTTTTGAAAATATCTGCAATCATATTAAATTCCTATATATAAATATAATTTTTTTTTACTATGGAGTGGAAGGGGTCTGAAGGGGGTGTAATGAAAAGCACAGAATCAAGTTAATCTCGCCAGATTTCTCTAGTCTTGCCGTGACTCATTGTTATACATCTCATTATCCGAGCTGAATCACCACCCAAATAACTTAAAAATTTCATGTTTATATAAAATTCATAATGTAATAGATCAATTATGCCTGGAAATTGTCTAAATTTTATGATTTTAGAATTATATTTTAAATAAGTAAACATTATGATTTATAAAAATTATTTATAAATTTGATAAAAGATTAAAATTATAAACATTAACTATCTTAATATATTCATTTATTGGACTGGACTAAACAATGCCTCATGCACTTTTGCCCTCTATTTTTATATCTCAAAATTTCACTAGGGTAACCCCTGTTGCACTTCTAACAAAAAAATTATTCTCTCACAATTTTGTACAGTGCGGGACAGCATAAAGCATCCGCTATATATTGACAAAAATTTTAAACTGTTATAACTTTTTAAAACAAGTTAAATCAAAAATCGTTTTGACAAAGTAATAGATTTTTTAGCTAAACTATATTTCTGTCAGAAGATTTTTCTTTTTTTTTGCTTTAAAGAAGTTATAAGAAGTTAAAGTTTATAATAGTTTAAAAAATTGGCTTTTAATACTATAAAAAAATATAAAGAAATATAAACTAATCAGAATCGTTTATACTAATATTAGCTATTCAAAATTGATTATATAAGCACCAAAACCCTAACTCTAACTTAACTCCAGGCAGAATTAATTATTTTACATTTGGGGCACAAAGTGCACAGGGGCACCGTCAATATTATTCCTATTTATTATTTTTTTATTTAAACTTTAAATAAAATTTTTTAATAACTACACGATCAAATTCATAAAAATTTTAAATAAAATAAATAAATTATAATATTTATTTATAATAAATTTAATTCAGTCGGGGATTTTTCAAAATTTGTAGATCATTTCCATAATAGTCTACAATCACGTTTCAAATACGATTGGGCATTGATAATCTTTTTTAGAGAATAAATTCGTCGATCTAATACATTATTAATACGTAATAAAAGTCAAAGCTATCTATATTTTAAAGCACGTATTTTTAGAATCCCCGGGGATCCCTGAGACTTAACAAACTAGTTTTTTCACAAACCAAATTTTAATTTGCATAAATTCGTATATTATACTCGTATATTAATTAACAATGAGTTCACAACCTAAAGCCAAAGATCTGCCCTGCATTTTCGCTTCTTTCGCTACAAAACACCCGGAAAGTGACTTGTTAAAACGTATAGAGGCATGTAAAGAAGTGAAGCGGCGAAATGCGTCTGCTCCTGCAGCAACGAAAAAATTAACAGAACTGGCTAAGTATTTTCCTGCATTAACTTCATTTCTTGATTCTACACAGAGTTATTCCGTATGTGTAGGGTCCGAAATGGGCCGGGTCAGACCCGCAAATTTGCGGGTCGGGCCGGGTCGGGTCGGGTCTGGGCCTAAATTTTAGACCCGTAAATTGATTGGGTCGGGTTTGGGCCGGGCTAAAAAATACTGGGCCAGGTTCGGGCCGGGCTAAAAAAATACTGGGCCGGGTCTGAACCGGGTATATAAAATACCGGGCCGGGTCCGGGCTTTATAAATAGACCCGTCAATAGAGTTCCAAATCGTTAGTTGAAAAACCAACTAGTTGGCAACTTTTCAACTAATCGATTTAAAAAAAATTTAAACAACTAATCGATTTATTACCAACTAGTTCAATTATGATTAATCGTTAATTACCAACTAGTTGTCAACCAACTAAAACTTATATTAATCAACCAAACAACTATTACTATTAATAGCAATAACATCGGGAAATTATATATATAGATATTGATCGATATATAGCACTTAATCGTTTTATATCGATTATTAAAATATCGTTATATATCGATTAATTGGATAAAAATCGATATATATCTATAATCGATATATATCATTTTTTATATTAAATCGTTATATATCTATAAATCGATTATAATCGTAATTATTTGAAACGATATATGACGATTAGCAGATCTTTAACGATTA
>QKWP01000048.1:547137-565759 GCA_003550325.1 Gigaspora rosea | reverse complement strand
TTTTTTTTTTTGTACCTTTTTTCTGTGCTGTTTTTTTTTTTCCGAGCTATTTTTTTCTTTTTTGTGCAATGTATTTACACTAGTTCAGTTTATAAAATTTTTGATTACTTTGAGAGCGGTGTATTTTCATTAATTGATTAAAATTTAAAATTTTAAAATTAGAAAAATATTAGTGGTTTAAATAGTGTACGTATTAATTTTAGAGCTCTGCTGTATTACGCAAACTTACATTTTTAGCGTTACATGAAATTACTTTACATTAAATAGTGCATTATCACATGATAATTGTACTGGGTGGCCCAGTCCATTGAACTATAAACCCGACCCGGCCCGGCCCAATAAACACGGGCCGGGTCCATGCCGGGCCTATAAGGTAACGGGTCAGGTCGGACCGGGTCATAAATTAACGGGCCGGGTTCATGCCGGGCCTATAAGTTAACGGGTCGGGTTCGACCCGGCCCATATGTTAATGGGTCAGGTCCATACCGGGCCTGTAAGTTAACGGGTCGGGTCCGGGTCCACAGGTACCCGGCCCGACCCGGCCCGTTTCGGACCCTAATTATACGTACGTACGTACTGTACTGTACATGTACAATGTTACACAAAAAATATAACGAATTTTTTATATGATACCATACATAATTTTGATTTACTTGGTTGACAGCCAACCCCATCGTGACATGTGTTGGCTCGTTTCGTGGAGAGCGAAAGATCAGTAAAGGATTTTTTTTAAAATAGAGCGATATCTCATGATTTCACTAATGAAGCTTCCATGTGTGTCTTAACAAAAAAAATTCCTTACAAAATTTTGCTTCATATGCAGTTAGCTTATTCATCCTATATTGATTACTTATGTAAATTTATGTTTTAATTGTTAATCCACATCGTTATCGCGGTGGTACGTGAATTTACGTTCATTACCCGTGCCAAATCCCGTGCCGATTCGACTAGTAAACTGCTGCAAAACCCGAGTCATTTACGGTCCAATTGGCACGGGCACACGGTCCCCACGGTCCACCGAATCTGAACCAACTCGGGCCATACCCGTACAAATCCGGACCTTGACTCGTGCCTATCCGATTCCATCCCGTGCCTATACAGTACATTTTTTCTTATAGGGTTTTATAATAAAACAAGAATAAATTTATTTAACCATCCAAAGTCCTTTCAAAAATAATCGTAATCATTAATGAAAATAAGTGCTTAGAAACAATCAAGAACTTTTTTAAAAATTTTGTTCAGACTTCATTTTCAAAAGACTAGTGCTAAAACTTTTGAGGTAAAAGAGTTATTGCCAAGAGTTTTGAAATCAAAGGCTTAGATGGTACATTCGAGAAGCTGAAGTTCTAGGAGCTAATGGAGTAGTTTAAGATAATGATAGAGAATGTTTAAGTATCGATCGTAAACATTACTTCAATACTTATCTGTCATTTCAATCAATCATTTTACAATTACATAGAACACTCTTAATGCTTTTTTTCTGGTAAGTCCATATTATTGGGTTTAGAATTAATTCGAATTTTGGACAAACCTAAACCGTTTTAAGTTCAGTCTCAATTTCTATATACCAAATGCACCATAAATAATGTAAATCAAACTCGTTCAATATAATCCATAAACCTTGTTTTATAAATAAAAATAAACACGCGATCGTTTCAAGTTAATCTTATAGATAATGATAAGTTTAAAAAAAAATAAATTAAGCTAATTTGTAATTCATTATAAGTCATAGCATTTTTATAATGAAATTTTGGGTGAATTTATAATTCACGAATCAAATAAAACAAATAAAGTAAAATAAATTCTTATGAAAAAACTGCATATGTGAAATCTTTTTTTTAAAAGTCATCAAAAACATCAGGAAATCCAACTCTATTGCTACCTAAAGCCATTTCAGATAACTTTTCAGTGATTTCACGTGTGTTGATGAACTTACTTCCATTTTTAAACATATTCTCATAGTACGAATCTTCAATATTTTCAAGTATTGATTTGGATTCTTTCAGTTCTAATAAAACACTTTCGTCACTTTGCCATTTCTCAAAAATTTCACAAAGATTTTTTGCAGATGGACGATTTTCTGAATATTTATCCCAACATTTTCTCATAAGGTTTACATAACATTGTGGTGCTTCTTCATTAACAGCAGGTCTCATATCATGACAACACATTAAAAAACAAAGTTGCGACATAGCAAGATTTTGATTGTACGATACAGCCTTTCTATATAAAATTTCCCACATAATTATACCAAATGAATATATATCAGATGCTTTAGTGCACCGTTGTTTGATCAAAATTTCTGGCGCAATGTATGGTAAAATTTCATAAACTCCATCGGACTCTGATTTCAATGCAATATTAGCAGATATTGAAAGCCCTAAATCAGCAATATATGCACTTTTTAAGCTTTTTAACAATATATTTCCACTATGTAAATCCCGATGAATAAGATCATGAGAATGAATTATCTGAAGATCTGATGCAATACATAGTAGCAGATTTAATTTATCTTGCCAATCCATTTGTGCTATAGTTTGTAAATTTTGACGCAAACTACCATATTGAGCATAATCCATGACAAGAATATAATTTCCAGAAACATTATCTTTTGATACGCCAAAACATTTTAAAAATGTTGGATCTTTAAGTCCGATATCACAATATGCCTTAAACTATTCATTAAAAAGAATGTTACTAATAGACTTGAGAAATCACTTATTAAAATATTTAATAAAGACTACCTCTTTTATAAATTCTTCAGGATAATTATTTGATTCATGAAGTAATTTAAGCGCAACACTTCTGCGTATATTTCGACTTTTATCGAACCATTCTGCTACATATACAGTCGCAAATCCACCTTTACCTATCTCATAAATATTTTTGAATTCATCATAAAGAATCCACGATAACTGATATTTATTTTCTGTCAGCATTTTTTTTAAATTATCTTCAATTTTAAAATTATGCAACCATTCATATTCATTCGCAACTAAGTTTTATTTATAAAATTTAATCAATATTAGATTTTAATAATAATATAGTTTAGAATGATGATAATACCTGATGTTAAATCTTTTCCCTAATCAATGATTTAAATTTTTGAGCTTATTAAATATGTATATAATGATTTATATCCTGGTTATGCAACAAAATCATAGAACTATCAATCGAATCTCAATATCAGGTGCAATTACTTATAAAATCATTTCTCGATCTCAATTACACCTGATTGATGCGTAATACATTTGCTCAAATTTAAACTTAAATAAATTTACCTTAGATACCAGTATTTTGCTTTATGTAAATCCCTTGTTATTCCAATTCCATTTCGATAACATTCTGCAACACTTAACATTCCATTAGCGTAACCCATCTCTGCAGATTTTTGATAATAAATGAATGCCTTAGGATCATCCTTTTCAACTCCAATTCCATGACGATAACAATATCCAACCTGACATGTTCCATTAGCATGCCCCATCTCTGCTGATTTCTGATAATAAGTGAATGCTTTATGCTCATCTTTTTCAACTCCAATTC
Source organism: Gigaspora rosea (assembly GCA_003550325.1). Lineage (NCBI taxonomy): Eukaryota > Fungi > Glomeromycota > Glomeromycetes > Diversisporales > Gigasporaceae > Gigaspora > Gigaspora rosea. Next base: position 562,213 of record QKWP01000048.1, on the reverse strand, counting down.
CATTTTGATAACAATTTCCAACATTATATGTTCCAATGGCACTATCCATCTCTGCGGATTTTTGATAATGTATGAATGCCTTATATTCATCTTTTTCAACTCCAATTCCATTCTGATAACAATATGCCACCTGACATGTTCCTTTAGCATCCCCCATCTCTGCTGATTTCTGATAATAAGTGAATGCTTTATGCTCATCTTTTTCAACTCCAATTCCATTTTGATAACAATTTCCAACATAATACGTTCCAAAGGCACTACCTAACTCTGCAGATTTTTGATAATGAATGAATGCCTTAGGCTCATCCTTTTCAACTCCAATTCCATGACGATAACAATATCCAACCTGACATGTTCCATCAGCATATCCCATATCAGCAGATTTTTGATAATAAATGAATGCCTTGTGACCATCCTTTTCAACTCCGAATCCATTAAAATAGCAATATCCAACATTATACACTCCAGTGTCATTATTCATCTCTGCTGATTTCTGATAATAAGTGAATGCCTTAGATTCATCTTTTTCAACTCCAATTCCATTCGCATAACAATATCCCACCTGACATGTTCCTTTAGCATACCCCATCTCTGCTGATTTATGATAATAAGTAAATGCCTTATATTCATCTTTTTCAACTCCAATTCCATTTCGATAGCAATTACCAACATTATACGTTCCAGCGGCACTATTCATCTCTGCTGATTTTTGAAAATAAAGGAATGCCTTATTTTTATCCTTTTCAACACCAATTCCATTAAGATAACAACGTCCAACTTCATTTGCTCCGTCTGAATGTCCGATCTCAGCAGATTTTTGGTAACAAATGTATGCTTCATGTCCATTCTTTTCAACTCCAATTCCATTAAGATAACAATATCCGAGTTGGTAAATTCCTATTATATCACCCATTTCTGCAGATTTTTGATAATAAATGAATGCCTTATGTTCATCTTTTTCAACACCAATTCCATTCTGATAACAATTGCCAACACCAGATGCTCCACCAGAATAACCCATCTCAGCAGATTTTTGATAATAAATGAATGCCTTATGTTTATCCGTTTCAACCCATTTACCATAAAGATAACAACATGCATGTATATGTTGAACCGTAGGATTGATTTGATCATTTTTACAAAAATTGATAATATTATCAGGTTTTTGTTTATTCTTTATTAGAAACTGTTCTAATGTATCAAGAATTGAACGATAATTTTTGCCTTTCAAACATATTTCATTAACAATTTTATCAAGAAAAGCCTGTGAAGAATTCTGTGACTTATTATCATCTAAATACAATTGGGTAACATTATCAGTTATTTGAGTAATATCTGATGAACTGTCAATTTTTTCTAGCTGTTCTACTTGTTGTTTGTTGTAAATTGACATTTTGTCGCAAGAAGGATGTTACATGTGGAAGCATCAGCTTTAATGAAGATATATATGTACGTATGTACATACTGTATTACACTGCAAAATGTCGTGAATTAGGGAAGTCCCAAAAATTCCGGTTCGGGATACGTCGGAGTGCGTTGTAATCATGGTCGGTTGGATTGGAATCGATCAATTTTGCCCCAAGATCATAAAAAATTTTACTAATGAAATCATATCCATTCATTAAGTAAAAAATGCCCAGCTGATAAGTTTGCCATTGAATCTACTAACAACTAGGGCTAAACGTCGACCTAGATCCGACGCATCCGCTCGGAATTTGTGGGCAGCCCTGTAAAAATCCTTCACAATGCATGCACTCTGTGACGGTGTAATGTCACGCCAATTTCTTTTTCTATTATTATTCTATCACGATTGTCATTTTTAGGCATCAATTTTTAATCAATATGTATATTTGGTTAGCGCCTCAAATATAGTCTTAGTATGAGATTACCTGTTTCACCCAGCTTGAAGAGTTGATAAATTCGATTTATGCGATATATAATGCGCTGTTAGACCCGATACTACTATAGGTCACATGTCGATTAATGACAATCATACACGTGATTAGATAGTGTAGCACGAATCTAAAGATTCTATTGAATCTAAAATATCTAATAGATCTAACAAATCTAGTATTAGTAGAAGTTATATTTTCTATTTTATTTATTTTATAATTACTATATCCATCATATCTATCAGTTATATTGGATTAAGCATAACTAATTGATAGAATCGATACATTATAACTGATAGATATGATCATTATTTTTATATATTATCTGACATGTATAAATATTACTGATATTTCTACCAGAAAATCAATAGTTCTCCACAACTCACATTTATTAAATAAAGTATTAGTGTCTTTTAATACACTAACTAGCCAGTAAATTCTATTTTCTTGTACCCACGAGTTTTATAGAAACCGTAAAATAATAAAATTATATTCTAAAAAATATAACATTAAATAAATGTTTGATGCGGTCTGTGAATTAGTCGTCATGATGAAGTTACAATAAGACAAAAAACTATTCTTAGGTTTAATAAGTTTAAATTATAGTAGCTTCACTTTATACTGCAGTATTAATCACTTACGAGAGTTAACAAAGGTAGTACCTCGATCCTATTCTTTAATTAAAGGCCATTCAAATCGAATACTACTTTGTATATAACTTGAATCGGGATGAATCTGGATTCAATTATTTCATCCGTATTCTATATGAATCGGTTGGCAAACGGCCAACGGTCAATTGGCTAATATTTAAATTTCGGTCAAAAATTTCTAACTTACACAATTTTAAAAAAGACTATACTGTATCAGAAAGTTGTTACGGTTTTATTATAAGGTATTAAAATAAATTATAAGGTATTAATAAATAAGAAAAAAAATTTTAATCTTTATTTTTTTTAACAAATAACCAGATTTTAGTTCATTGCAATATTGATTTCTATATTTAATATTTTACCGATTTATTAGAGTTTTTATCGATCAACAGTATTCTTTACATACATACGCATACGTGCTGATATTATCTTGTAGCGGAATTTATCTTAAGATATATTGATAGAAGTTATTTGAAACTAATTTTTTTTTCAAAAAAAGAATTTGTATGCTTGTTATATTAATAATATTAGAGTACATAGTATTTGTCATAAGCTCATACTAAGAAAAAAAATAAGTAGTTTGTAGCGATCAGGTATTATTCCAAAAAAGATAATATTTTAAATACTTTTACCATTTATACACGGATTTCTATATTTATTATTTACCGATTTAAAAAAATTTATTATATTTGGATCGACAGTAATCTTTATGTACATCGTACATACTGATTGAATAGTAGAGTAATAGAGTATATAAAAACACCATGAATTTTTTTCCTAATTCGTAATGGTAGATTTTACAAAAAAAAGAGGATTCATGGTAAACGATTATCGATCATGAATTTAACGGGAATATTCTAATAAAAAATCTTAAACAAATTTGTATTATTTATGTTACTGTTATATGAGAACACCGCATATCTTTTTCGAATATAGTAAAGCATTCAGTTTGTTCTGTACCATACGTTAAAAATTTATTATATTTGGTTCTACAGCGATCTTTATGTACATCGTACATACTGATCGCAACAGGCATATATGCTAAGACACAGTGGCATAGCTATCCGAAAAGATTTTGCATCAGTATATATATGTTACGTCAAATAGCATTTATTCTAAGCCATATTATTAGTTAGTTAGCGATGATTATGTAAAAATAAAAAACTTTTTTTTATTTTATCAAAAAAAAAGAAAAAAGCATACATGTTATTACTAACACGTATTGGAGTTACATTTGTCTAAGCCATTATAGTGGCTTTTACCAAAAAAAATAGCCAAAATAATGTGGCTGCTTATCCGAAAAGAAAAACTATATATTTAACAAATTCGTAAGGAGGGTACTCTAGAGTAATTTAGACATGATAAAGAGTATCGAATTTTGATAAAGAGTATAATTAAGAATTATAAATAGTAGAGTAATAGAGTATATAAAAACACCACGAATGTTTTTCCTAATTCGTAATGGTAGATCTTACCAAAAAAGAGTATTCATGGCAAATGTTTTGTCGATTATGGATCATGAACCTAACAGGGGAATATTCTAATAGAAACATAAATAAAAAAATCTTAACCAAATTTGTATTATTTATATTACGGTACATGAGAACACCGCATATTCAAATATAGTAAAACATTCGGTTTGTTCTGTACTATACATTAATTAACAAAAACCCTACTCATTTCTTCATACATGTATATAATCAATTGTAATTGCTAAGTGATTTAACAATCTTGCCCATGTGATTACAGTAACATTTCCCACATTTCCTAGAGTTAGCAATAGTTATAGTTTTATTGATAAAATGATATCACTATCAGTATCTTAGCCATTAGTCTCTTTCATAAAAGCAAATCATATAAAAACCCTTTATACACAATCAAGTTTAAGGGTAGGGTAAACGTAGATCAATTTTCATATGATTTACGTGATACAGAAAAATTTTATATAGAAATCAAACACATGCTTCTAATAAAACTTTTTAGAATTATTGCCAATGTTCCCCAAAATTTCGTGGCATATAATTTGAAGCTTCTTATTTGTTATAGTAAAATTTTAAACCCTATATCATTTGAAAAAACCTACCTTCGTATATTGGTAAAAAAAACTTGGGTGACCCCAAATTTCCTTAGGTCGCACAAAAAATTATTAATTCGGATTGGTTGAATCTATGTTGTTTACAATCCTGATTGGTCGATCACCTGATTTCATATGATTACAACGTGATCACTATTAAAAATGATCTATATTCACCCTACCTTTAAATTTATTAATCATGTAAGGCTTTCAATTATTTTAAACACCAGTTTCACTAAACTGAGCTTAACTCAGTTTATTAAGTAATTGTATGAGTTACAACTTAGGGAGCTGTCGTAAATCAGGTGATTTCCATCTCTTAAGGGGCTACCCCCACCCGCAAATCTTACGTTTTTGATACTCCTGCACTTACTTTTTTGATACTCCTGTATGTACCCCAAAATTACTTTACTTTTTTGATACTGATCTGCATACATACACATGACTTGTGTTACACAAAAGCCCGGTGCATTGTTTTTGCAAAAATAATTTTGGTTACACGCCACAAATGTCGTATAACGTTACACAAGTCTAATTTTGCCAGCATTAAGCTTAATGCTGGTGGGCACTATCATGATAATGCCCCCGGCGGGCTTAGACATAATTCCAGCCCACCCTAACCCTAAATCTAGGAACCCTAAAAACTAATTGTTCGAAGCAACATCCAATCACAGTACATATACTAGATGCATATGTCGTGTAACCAGTATATGTACTGTTAGTTTTTAGGGTTCCTAGATTTAGGGTTAGGGTGGGCCGGAATTATGTCTAACCCCGCCGGGGCTATACATGTTGGCAAAATCCCGACTTACTATAGTTTGGGATTTGTCCGTCATCCCAAATCCCAAATCCCAAATTCTAGTATAACTAATATCTCAAAAACTTTATTAATAATCTTTATTTAAACAAATCATATATATTCTTATAGTTATAAATAATATATTTACAAAATATTAAGATTATTTATTTGATTTAATCTTTTATAAATAGCAATTGTTTTTTTATTATTTGGAATTTGTCTGGGTTTTGCCAGCATGTATAGCCGGGGCATTATCATGATAGTGCCCACCAGCATTAAGCTTAATGCCGGGCAAAATTAGACTTGTGTAACGTTACACGACATTAGCAGCATGTAACCAAAAATTATTTTTGCAAAAACAATGCACCGGACCTTTGTGTAACACAAGTCACGTGTATATATGCAGATCGGTATCAAAAAAGTAAAGTAATTTTGGGGTACATACAGGAATATCAAAAAAGTAAGTGCAGGAGTATCAAAAACGTAAGATTTGCCCCCATCCACCCACACCTGACACCTTATTAACCAATCAAATTGTGCAAAAAATTTATATATTAATTAATAAAAACTTTAATATTATTTAACTTTTGATCTACTGGACCAATTTGAATGATTTAACTACCAAAATGATCCTCTCAAGGAGAGGATTCTAACAAGCCAAAAACTATTAAAATTTAATTACTAGATCATAAGATCGATCTAGATTTATATAAAATTATATAGTATTCAAATATTATATCATATTTATAGTAATACAAATCTATATTGATCTTATTATCTAGTAATTGGAATTTAATAATTTTAGGCTTGTTAGAATCCTCTCTTTGGGAAGATCATTTTGGTAGTTAAATCATCCAAATTGGTCCAGTAGATCAAAAGTTATTTAATATTAAATTTATATATAAATTTAAAAATTTTTTATAATTTTGGCCGGAATTTGATAATTCCGGCCAGAATTACGCCTGATACATTGGCTACCCCACCCACCTACCAAAAAATCACCTGATTTCTGTTAGCTCCCTTACAAAGGCAAACTGATTAAATTGACTATTATTTATTACATTATAATAAGGAAAAAGATTTTTTAGATTTTGCTACCCTTTACATCTGAATTATTTAGGCAGTTTTCTTCTTGTTTTCTACTATTTGACCTACTCATTCATATACAGGCAAAACTTACCAATATTTTATAAAGTTTGTAGCAGTTTATCAATATCTACAGTTCATACAGTATAATAATATTATAGTACAATTAATCTTTAGTATTAAGTATTAATATTTACCAAAAAGTATATTTAATTTAGTTAAAGTTATCATACTCATAGCCTCATACACTTAGCATTTTTTATTAAATCCCATATTTTTATTTCAAGTCTTAAACCATAAACTCCTTTATAATTATACAAAAGGTACTTAATTATCTGAAAGACAACCTAAAGGAATCCATCATCTTACACATTAGCCCTTGTTTTGGAAATAGAACCCAAAACCTATCCCTTAGATTGTAACACAGGCAAATTTGCCTGCGTATTTTAAAATTTTTAATAAAATTTTAAATATTGATTTTAGCCATATCTTTTCTAAGTAAAAAATATTCTTTGAGTTTTGTTTTAGTAACTTTGTTATAAATTTTTTTAAAATCATTAGAAAACTTTAATATAATAAATGTTTAAAGTTCTTGTATTGGCATTTTTACTATTAAAATTTTTCTTTAGATTTTTTCAAATTTTATATGTTCCCGTCTATAAAAAAATCTTTACTTCTAATACAAGTCTTAATTTTTACAAGTAAATCATTAAAGTTGCAATAATGAAAGTTGTCATCCTTTATATAAACTACAATATTGTCTTAAGAACTATAGTTCTAATACTAAAACTAAATAAAATTGCGGAAAAATTGTAATAAAATTTTTTAAAAAAATTTTTTCTTAAAATTATCTATTTTCAGCTTATATGTAACTATAATTTATTTTCTTATAATATAAAAACTAATTTTGCAAAAAAAGTAATCCTTATTTTCAAATATAATTGTACAAAGTTTTATTTAATTATTTTAGCATTTTAAAAAAGTAAATCAGAGCTAAAAAAGTGCAAAAATGCAGGCAAATTTGCCTATGTTCTACTACAATCTAAGGGATATGTTTGGCTTGATAACTTTAAAAAGGCAGCCACAGCTAATAATAGAATTCAAAAAGAAACATATATTTCTAGTATTTATATAAAATATTGACAATGAATGGCAGCAAATCTATTTCTTTAATATAATGTTACATGCTAATAACTATGAGGACAATTGGAAGGCAATTATTAAAGCCTTCTAGTCAAGTTTTGTAATTAATGCTAGAAAAATAAATTGCTTAGTTATTTAGAAGATCTGAAGCAATATCTAGATAAATCTATTAATACTTATTTATCTTAACTAGTTTAATCGATTGGTAAAATGCATTAAAACAGGAGGTGCACTTTATGGAAAACAAAAATTATTTTATTTTAAAGGGGTATTAGACCAGATATATACTCTATATTCATAATGCATAAATCTACTAATATAGATAGAATTGTTAATTTTGTATATATCTACAAAGAAGGTACTGATTTGCCATAAAAACAAATTCAGTTACTGCTATAAACTCTCAAAGGATATTGAGCATATGCAGCAAATTTCTCTCAACTGCACTATACTAGCCACTGCTCTATTAGCTCAAGTTATTCTAGAGCTATTACAACCCTGTAAATTAGCTAACAACAACCTTGTTTATTATCGTTGCAGTAAAGTAAATCACTATGCGCGAAATTGTTTGTCAGAGAAAAGGCTTACCAAAAAACAAAAGCTCAAATTAAACCATATTATGAAAATCAGCCTAAAAATGTTAGCTATATAGAAACAGAATATGAAAATGAAATAGAGGAACAAAAGGTAACAGTATATATAATACAAATGTTCCAACCTTGACCTTATAATAAGAACAGTAAAAAAGCAAAATTAAAACTATCCAAATCTCAAAGGAAAAGTTACATATTAAGTTACAAAACTACCAAAAGCTCATAGTAATTGATAAAGAAAACTCTATGAAAGTCATGAGCAATCAGGAATCTAAAACTAAATTGATAAAAAGAAGATTACTTTCTGTAATTACTCAAGTAGAGCCATATGATATATTAGAAATATACTTAATATAAAAATAAATATGACAGTGGTCAGGCCCTTAAATACCCTGATCAAAAATAAATATAATTTGGCAAAAATTTTTAAATAGAAAAAAACCCTACCACTAAAGCTAATAGCCTAAAGATAGATAAGAATTGTAAAACTATAGCTATGTAGTGCTATATAAAGATTAAAAGTAACCTATAGTATAGGGTGTGTGGCACGAAGACCAAAGGTATGCCACCATAGCAAGCCCATGGTGGCATGCCAATGGCATGCCCGAAACCCAAATTGTTTATAGGTATGGCACTTATATAAGAAGAACTAAGTCATATGATTATCAACCAATCAAATTGTGAATTTCAAAAAATAAGATTTAGTTCTAATATAATCAAACTAGGGTTTTAATCTTTTCTCTATTACAGTATTACAGTATTAGCAAGATAAACATTTGCATAATTTTATACTCTATCAAAGGCATATGTGTATAAATTTTTCATGATCTAACTGAACTTATATATGCTCTTTTAAATCTTACCAAGGACTCAAACAAATGGTAAAATACATTAGTTTCACAGATCTAAGCTACGGGTTTTAGTCAGTATTTCTGTATTTACTCAGATTATATAATCACTAAAGGTTTGACTGATTTATATATTTAATTCTCACTAAAGTACTAAATAAATTTATTACAAGATTTATTTTATACTTTAGGTTTTACATACATTTACTCTTTAACATACTCAAAGATTTTTACAAAGTTATTACTAAACTTTTTTTTACTTTTTCAAATTTAAATTTTAACGGGTTTGCATTATTTGAGGTTAGAATTCACTTTTTATACAAATTTGAAACTATGATAAGTATTTTATTAATTTTTATCAAGATAATGTTAAATACCAAAATAAAAAAAACTTACATAGATTTTTGTAAATCTAATCAACTGCAGTATTATATTGGAAGAAGATATCATTAACTGACCAATCTTTATTAGTATTACTGGTAGGTCTTTGAAAATTAATAATTTGGTTATCTTTAATTATTTTCTTGATTTCATTCAAGCATCCCAATATTAAAAACTGTTCTATTGCCAATTCATTGTTCATTTCCATGTTTACTGCCTTAACATTAATTTTTAAAAATTCATTGTTAAATTCTTCCTCAGTGGTACCTTCACTATTTATATTTTTATGCTCATTTACTTTGGCTTTTTCTTTTGACACTTTAGGTAATCTTTGTTAAAGATCATAGTGAAGCATCCTGAGCATTCCTGTTAAAGCAGGAGACATTCTGTTTCGTAACTTTGTTTTGACTAGTCCCAAACTAGAAAACAAACCTTCAACGGATGCTGAATGTGGAACAATCGAAAACACCTTCATGACAAACTGCCGAAAAAGTGAAAAACCTCCTGTGAACTTGGTTCAGAAAATTCTAGGATTAATATTTTTAGGATATTGATTTTTAAAAGGAACATCGCCATTCTTGTAACTAATAAGTTTTTTAAACAAAAGTGTTGTTTCTTTTTTGTCAAAACCCCAGCCTTTCACCAACTCCAAAGATGCTCTAACAATTAAATCACCTAACATTTGTCCTGATATTGTTATTTGTTTGTGACTATGTAATAAAAAAAAAGAAAAAAATAAATCCCATCAGAAAATTTGTATGTCAGTTTATCAAGAAATGCTAATTAGTTCTTTAAAGATATTTGCTAAAAAGAAATTTCTCGACTTAAGACGACCAATAGCATTAACAACGAGTATAAGTACTTTTATAAATGTGTCGTTATTTGCAAAGTGGTAGCAGTTTGTGATTATATTTTGAATTTCCATTCTTCTTGTAGGATAATTACCAGTTTTACTAAGGCTGATACAGCAATAAAAGCCTTTTTCAAAGGCTTTAACGCCCAAACAGACTTTTGCAAGAGAGTACTATCTAGTTTTACAAAAGGTTGTAAGTGAGTGTTGTAGTTCTTTTTTCTGCCATTCTTGTAAGGCACAGAGCCAAATATAGGATGATGTAAAAAAATTAACAAGCTTTTGGTTTTATTTAATAACCGTAAGTAAGGACGGGAAGGCAAAAATGTCTTTTGCAAGTAGATTAAAGAAATGGAGACAGCAGTGAATAGGAATAATATTTGGGTGATCTTCTTTAAAGTTATTTATCATTCGGGTTATAACATTGGAATAATCAGTTACACATGCAATAATTGCAGAATTAACTGAAATAGAACTCGAATTAAGTATTTTTTCAAGCTGCTCTTTGAGAAAAGCTAATGTATGTCGATTGGCAGATAAATCAATAATATCTAAGATAGGGATTGAAACTGTTTAACTGTTTAAAAATTGCTCTATAGTTCTGGGCAGAATTATGTTGGTCATGGGCCAGAATTATTTTAATGCCAGCCAAATTAAACTGTTAAACGGTTAAATGATTAAACGATTAAGAAAAATTTTAGGCAGTTCCAATCTCTAATCTAAGACATATTCTTAATCCTCTTTTAAAGCCATAAAAATATATAGAATTTCAAAATATATCTTGCCATCCATTTAAAGCAATCGTGATATTGGAAAGAGATTCTATTACTTCGAATTTTTTGCTTAGATAAGTTGAAAATAAATTGTTGAAGATTTTTATATGCAACATATTAGCAGAGGGATTATAGTTCAGTGCCAATTTGGTAAAAAATTTAAGGAAATAGAGATTCTCAACAACCTTAAAAAAAAGGTTACCAAAGATAATAGCATCAAGCAAACTTTTATTTATTCTAGTTTGTTTATCTTGTGAAAATAGTTTGATATGCCAATTTGTTAAATTTTCTTGATGGTTTACAATCGAAGAGGATGAACTATTAGTATTGCTACAAAAGCCTCTATTAGTCTAAGTAAAAAAAATTGCTATTATATATAGGGATAGATTTACAGAAAATAACTAACAGAACCTATTTCTAGTTACATACATAAGTGATTCTTGATCAGTCTTCTTGATTTTTTTACATGAATTAGAAATAAAACTTGCTAATTTTTTAAAATAAGAAGTTTTCTCAGTAATAGGCCAACTATCACACAAAAGGACATAAGTGTGAAGTTTTTCAGGTCTGCTAGGCAGTTCAATATTGCAGTAAATACACTTAGCAGTATATCTATTGCCCAATCCTTTTTCTAAAGAATGCCAAAATTCTGTCCAGTGGTAATTATGAAGCTTCATGTCAGGATGAGTAAAACCTGGTAGGAATTGAGTAGTTTCACAACTATGAGTTCACCTTCTTCAATATTGATGTATGTTTGTATAGTATAGATTTGAAATTCTTTGTTATATAACTTAGAGACAAGATTATTCAAATGAATACAGATTATTTGGCAAGAGTTAAGTAATTTTTTTTAAAAAAAATTCATGTAATTAACACAATTTTATTTATAATTTTTGGATCTTGAACAATATTAAGGTAAGAAATCTTATTAAGATATTTTTAACTTGATAATAATTCAACTTTATTGATTTTATAAAACCATTTATATATATTATTTATCACTTTCTATCAATTTATTTTCTTTTTTTTGTGATCCAAATCTCTGAGGCTCTACATGACGGAAGTTTAGCCAAATAGTTAAACATATTTTTAATCGATTTTACTTTACAAAAATCATTACCCAAGCCTGTGCCAATCTCAACTTACTTACTAGTTATGCATGGTATGAATTAATTTCTTAACCCATGCCATAGAGCATCTAATTTAAACCAGTTCTAACCAGAATTTGAAGCCTATTAGATTCAGACCAGATCCGTAGCTTTGAGCTGTAGCTTATATGGAATATAATTTTTTAATCTTTTTTTAACCTATACTATAGAATAACTTAATTTGAAGCCATGGTTAGAAATTGGTTAGATCCAGTCTGAACCTATCGCTTTGAGAGTGCTTTGAGTATAGCCTAAATTTAAGGCTTATTTTTTTAGGCCTAATTAGCTTCAATTTATGGCTGAAGTATGAATTAGCTTCAATTTATAGCCAAAGTACAAATAGTAAATGCATATATATTCACAAACAAGATGTGAATGTAAAAAAATTATAAAATATAATAAAATTAGTTTATATTCAAATATGATATTTATCTTAAAAATATATAGTTGTGCTTATTGTTTATTTTTATATGAACTGATTGATGAATATAGTTATTATATTATTAAAAATTAATTGAATATTATTTTATTTATATTAGCACCCTTCAAAATAAATAGTTTAATGTTCCAAATATGGTGCATTTTCATATTAAAAGTATAAATTAGAATTTATATAAGACAATAGTTGACCAATAAAATTAAAATATATTGATCATGTGCTTTAGTAGCATGCCAGAATAGCATCTTGGCATGTACTTTGGCAAATGGCATACATATGGCATGCAAGATTTTTAGCTATGCTACACACCCTAATAGTAGCAATTTTAGATTTTGGAGCTACAGTAAGTATTATAACTAATCAACCTGACTCGAAAGTCCAAAACAGTAGTCATTATAGCTAACAGTATTAGATCGAAATTCTTTGGTATAGCAAAATTATTTTACAAGATATAGTTATACTGATAGATCTACAAGTAATAGAATTCATAAAAAAGACCCTATTATTAGAAATGTAAATGGACTAGTTTACCAAAGCTAGGGCTGCTCTAAACTTTGATAAGCATATCCTAAATTTAAGGTATTTGGACAAGCAGACCACTATTAATACTACCCATCTAGTACAATTTCTCTTTATTATAGAGATCACTAAAGATAAAATCGAAGATTGAAACCAGTAGGATCCCAAAATATACATAAATAGGTCAGGTTAATTATAGGGTTACTAAAAAAGAAAAGATTTGCAAAAACTTTAAAAATAAGCAAAAAATTACTATAAATAGAAAAGATCTATATAAAAACATCAAAAATAAGCAAACTCATATCTGACCTATCTATGTATATTTCGGGGTCCTGACCAGTAGATAGACAATTTAGAAGAAGAAAAGTTAGAAGCATTTCTCTGATAAATATATATAGATACAGAAGAAAAGACATATTACAATCCTTGGAAGAATAAAACTAGCACAGCTATATAGTTAGTAAAAACTATAGAAAAAATAAAACAAAATGATATTATAATTAATTATAATATATAACATGAAATTTCTATCCAATAGAAAAAGGAAACATACAATTTGTTGTTAGACAATTATAATGTCTTTGCTATAGATATATCTGAAAGTAAGCAGACTATGGAATTAGACTGTACTACTATAATTAAATATTATATTAATACCAGAAATACTACACCAATTAAGCAAAAACTATATAAAATTTTATATAACCAACAAACTTTTATACAAAAAGAAATAGAAAAGATAAAAAAGATAGGTATTATTTATGTAGTTAAAGGACCTTGAGATTTGCTTGTGGTTTTCATTTTTAAAAAAAAATAAAAAAAGAGAATTTGTATAGATTAAATATAGTAACAAAAAAAGATATATAGAGTGAATCAGTAAAAAAAGAACAAATCATTTTTAGTATAATTTTTTTAATTTTTAAATTAAAATATTTTAACAACTATTTAATCAAATTTGCTAAAAATTTTTATTTTAATCTTGGAAATATATAGAATTATAATAATAATTTTTATTAAATTTATTAAAATAGTTGTTAAAATATTTGAGCTTAATGTCAAGAAAACTTTTACTTAAAAAAATTTGTCCTTTTTCTACTGACCCACCCCATATATCTTCAATAAAATTGTTAATAGTTTTGAAAAGGCTCAATAGTTTTTGAGCTTAAACTTAGCTAGCAGATAGGACCCCAAAATATATATAGATAGGTCAGGTATAAGTTTGCTTATTTTTGAGGTTTTTTATGAGATCTTTTCTATTTAAAGTAATTTTTGCTTATTTTTGAAGTTTTTTGCAGATCTTTTCTTTTTTAGTAACTCTATAATTAACCTGACCTATCTATGTATATTTTGGGGTCCTTAGCAGATATTGGTGAGTGGCTATGGCTAAAGAAAACAGAAGGAAAACTGCTTAATTACTAAATTTAGTGCTTATGAGTTCCATATAATATCAGGAAATTTTATATATAGATATTGATCTTTATATATAACAGTTAATCATTTTATATCGATTAAAAAATAATGATAATCTATTGATTAACTGGCTAAAAATCGATATATATCTAAATCGATATATATCATTTTCTATATTAAATCATTATATATCTACAAATCAATTATAATCAGAATTATTTAAAACAATATATAATGATTAACAGATCTTTAATGATTACACAGTGTTTTGATCACAACAATATATAATGATTAACAGATCTTTAACAATTACACAGTATTTTAACCACGTTACAAAAATTTCATCCCAGATCACTGGGTAAAAAAAAAAAAAGTAAATTTTCAAAAAAAAGTATGTTAAAAATAAAGAAAAAACAAAGTAAAGAAAACTGGCATAGGAAAAAAAAAAAACTTAAAAAAAAAAAAAAAAAA
>QKWP01000048.1:506609-538638 GCA_003550325.1 Gigaspora rosea | reverse complement strand
TTGTTCAGCACCAAAAAATACATATAAATATATTCAGACTCAGACCAGTCTGCAGATTTCGGACCAGACCCAGACCAGACTCTGACTTGACTAAAAAGTCTGAATATAAAAAATAAATTTACTTAGTAATGTTAAAAATTACTATTAAAATTACACAAAAGTTGAACGATCTTGGGATCCTGTGATTGGATTTTGATGATTTTGGGCTTGTTAGAATTGTCTCACTGAGACGAACATTTTGGTCATTGAATAGTCCAAAACAGACCAGTAGATCAAAAGTTATCCAATTTTTAATATATATATATATTTTGTTAAATTTTAACCAATCAAATGCTTAGAAAAATTATCAGGTGGGGTAGGGGGGTCAGCTATTTAGTAAAACCCTAATCAGGTGATTTCTGGCGCTCCCCTTACTAGTTATAATCTATAAACTATATTAATAACAAATATTTTAAATTTTATAAAATTTTTATTATATATACAAAAACGGTTTTACTAAATTACACCACTGGTGCTCAACACTACAATGTTTTTCACCAATCAAATTTTTTAAATGCAGTGTAATGTAAAGATCAGGTGTAACATAAAATTTTTGTTGTTTTGCTTTTTTTTAAAAAAAGTAAATTTATTCATCGCCTCATGCGATGCGCTTATATGTCGCTCTTCCAATCAAATTTCAAGATCAGGTGTAATATTACATGATTAAAAAATTTAAAACAAACGTTCATTTTGTCAAAAATCATCTAATTCTTAAATTGAGTATATGAAACTACTCTTAGGACTCTAACAAAAAAAATTCCTTGCGAAATTTTACTATAAAATCTTCCCTCTCGCCCATACACACAATCTATCTTACCCTAACCCCAACCAATGAAAAAACAGGTTATTTTAATTGTTTTTATTTTATGTTACACCTGATTTTATGATCTGCGGCAGGTGCAACAACATCGTACGTACGATGTATAAATTATTTCTTTTAAAAAATAATTTCTAACTCAAAATTTTATCTATGAAACCACCTTTTTTTTAAAAAAAAACCCTCTTGCGAAATTTTACTATATACTATGCCTCACCCTAACCCTAACTATTGCTCTACTTAACATTTATCAACATTAACTTTTGTTTATTTTTTTTTGTTTATTTTTTTGATATTGATCTTCATGTTACACCGCATACTGGTGTTTAACACTACTGGTTTGATTTATAATTACTGTACAAAAATATCACTAGAATTATTTTTTTTATAAAAAAATATAGTTTGTATAATAAAAAACTATTATTTTATAATATATAAATTAACAATAAAAAATATTTAATTTTTATACAATAAATTTATATTTGTAGCTTGATATTATAATATATACTTTCACAAAAGATATATTAAAAATAACAATAATTAAATAAAATATTATTTATAAATATTTTTAACTTGCTATATTAATATATGATATGTCAGAAGTGACGAGATAACCCATATTTTATATATATACTAATGCTTCAATCTCAAAATTAGGTATAATATTATCCCAATTTGATAACCAAAAGAAGGAATACTATATGTTGCTAAAAATAAGCTACCTTTTTTTGCTGATTTTTAACAAAAAAATCTGTAATAGCTTATTTTTAGGTTATTTGCTATTTTAAGTAATTTAAGACACACAAAGGAGTAGCTTATTTTTGAATACAAATCTCTAATACATAAAATTTAGAATATAAATAAATATGCTATAAAAAATAATAAATATGTTGTAAACAATAAATAAGTATACTCAAAAAATCAGAAAGCAGTTTATAAAGTGATTTTTGGTCAATCAATTATAATTTTACTTTATAAATCAATTAAAGTCACTTAAGTAAACTTGTTCAGAAGATCAAAATATATATACTCTAAAAATTTATATAAATTGAAGAACTTTTTATTATTTAACTTTTAATTTTTAAACTCATCAGCTTTTTTTTAAAAAAAACAATTAAACATAAAAATTAAAAATTTTTAAGATATATGTATTTGATCTTCTGAGTATATTTATTTAAGCAAATTTAATTAATTTGCTTAGTAAAGTTTTGATTTTACTATACAGCAACTATTTCGGTTATTTATTTTCAGAACTAAAAATTTTCTAATTATCTTTTGGTGCGATAAAGAGGTAATATTTTTAGGTCAAAGGCATTTTATATTCTGGATCAAAACTAGAGATAGCTTATTTTTAGCAATATACAGTATATTAATTTATATGCAAATTGAAGTCAAATAAAGCTAAAAAGAATTATTTAGCAATAGAATTAGAATATTTGGCAATTGTATGAGCTATTAAATATTTTTATCAATACTTAGAAAATAAACATTTTTAACTAGTTACTAACTATACCTCTCTAAAATAGTTGTGGACTAGTCAACTAAAGAGAGTCTGGGCACAATGGATAATTTGACTAGAATTCTATAACTTTTCAGTTATTTACTACAAAGGACAAGAAAAAAGGATACTTCCAAGACTACAAAGGTCCAAATACAAGATGTTGGTATAGAGATATTCTATATTCTGCAAGTGATTATCTATTGTTGACCTATAAAAATTACACAAAAATGGGCATAACTCTCGATCCAGTGATTAGAATTCGATGAAACAACCACCATTCGACTCAGCTCAATGAGACGGTTCGAATGAGCTATAGATCATCCCTGTACGACCATTGGTTACCAAGATCGGAACCAATAGATGATCAAGTATCGGATCTAAAATTTGATTGGCTAGGCGATCTACTGCGCGCCAAAACGCATATATGGCATTTATAAAACATGTCATATTTATAGCATATATACTCTATATTTTATTTATAACACATATATCATTTATTTCATATATTACATTTATATCATTTATACTATATATTTTATTAGTAGTAGATATAGCATTTATTGCACATGTAATAGATATAGTCCGTTACATTTGTGAAAAACAAAAATGTATAAAAGCGGCCGATGTGGACCCCAAGTTCAACATCGAGTCTTCATACTCTTTCAATAATAAAAACAACTATTAACTACACAAATTAAACAATTATTAGTATCCTCATATACTTCTAATTGTAGCCTCTTTCGTAATTGCAAATTGCCTTAAATCTTCTTTGTTAAGTTTTATTAAAAAACGCCTTCCGACTTAGATATATCACAGTAACAAAGTGAGGTTACACAAAGTGTTCACTGTCTAAGATCGCTCTAGTTACCTAATATCTTTGAAGAAGTGGATATAGGATAACACTATACTTAAAACCCTATTAACATCTTATTATAACGAATTCAACAACTTTTCAAACTGATATCTATGTAATTGTGCATAGTGGAAAACCATTAATCATTCCACCTAGGGGTGTACTATATTATATAATATTTCTCTACTAATAGCCTACTCTATCTATTCATGGTGTGATCTTAATACTAATTAGCTAAATTATACTAAATATATTTATATAGTATATATATAGTATAGATATTTTTAAAATTGAATATTTTCTGATCTACTGGTCTGATTTGGATGATTCAACTAACAAAATGTTTGTCTCAATAAGATGAATCTAACAAATCTAAAATTTTAAAAATCCAATCACAGAATTCTAAAATTACTAAATTTTTTATAATTTTAAAATTGTAAAAAACTTTAGCGATCTTAGGAAACTGTAATTGGAATTTTATAATTTTAGGCTTGTAAGATTCATTTCATTGAGGTGAACATTTTGTAGTCAAATTATCCAAATCAGACAAGTAGATCAAAAGTTATTCAATTTTAAAATTATCTATACTATTATATATATATATAGTATATATATATATATATATCTGATTGGTCAATTGGCTATTTTGTGTAATGTAATTAGAGTTTTGACCATGTATCCATAGTAAAAATTATGTAATAAATGGCACTTCTCCTATTAAAACAACTACTTACTATATTTACTAATATCAGTAAAAATTTGCTAAAATTATAATTTAATCTATTTCAATTATATATATGAGTTTTATTTACTTTTACTTATTTATAAAATTTTGAAAATTTTTTATTAAACTTTTCTATGAAACCAACTGAATATACCAACTAAAACTCTACTTTAAAACTGCTCAATTTTTGTTTAATATTGCATCCTGGATTCAAAGAAAAATCGTATCACTGGGCAAAACTTTTATTAACCTAAATGGACAATTATATAAAAGAAAATCTAAAAATAATCAATTAATTAAAGTTATACAAATATTCAAACCAAAGTTTGATAGAAAGATTTAATTACAACCTATATAAGTCTTTAGCTAAAGTAGACCAACAAAACCTTTGGGATATATTAATACTATTAGTATTATTTGCTTACCATACTGCTAAGCAATCGACTACAAAAATTATACAGTTTATACTAAACTATAGTCGTGAAGCACACTTGCTGATTTTTCAACCAGAAATATACAATAAAAATTTCTTAATTTGTCTCTATACAATTGTAAAAAAGTTATCTAAAATAAAGAAAAAGCAAAAAGAAATATTAAAAGGTCTCAAAATCATCAAAAGTTTTATTAGGACAAAAAATATAAAAAGATTAAATGACTATTTACCAAAAATGATCAAGTGCTTTTATATGATACTACACAAGGGAAAAGGCTATCCAGAAAATTATTACCTAAATAGAAAGGCCCTATTTAAATATAATAGCATGATTCTAGATACACCAATCAATGCTCTATTACTTAAGCAGTACTATACATGCCAACATTTGGGAAATGAGATAAAACTGATTGCAATTTAACAAAAGCTAGTACTATTTTGAGATGGATCCTGTCGTTCAAGCGATTATAATTGAACTTAATAGTATTCAACTAGCAGAAGTTACTATTGATACTACACTCTATTCACCATATGATACATTTTAAGAAAAGGTTAAAAAAACTTGCCAAAAACTTCTGCAATCGGCCCATTATAGGGGTTGCTAGAATAAACTATAAATATATGTATATTATCTAGGCGAACTTATACAAGGAGCACTGTCTTTAGCTCAAAGACTTCTAGCTACTCATAATATTTCTGATTATTATAAAAAAGTATCAATTCAAGTATATAACCTGTTTATTGCATATCAGATATAGAGTAGAAGCTATATATTATACTAGTTAGGGCTATTAATTGGTCCATCTGGTTCGTCCTAGCTAAAAGACTGCTCAGTCTTTTAAAAAACTGGACTGGACTGCAGTCCAAAACCAAATAGAGCTAGACTGAACAGACTGATGATTAATATAATACATTTTTGCTATAATGATGGAATTAAATTTGTCAGTATAAAGAATTTTAATACTTTTACAATAAGCTTTTCAAATTTATAGTATTTGCTTATCTATATATTAAAATACAAATGTATGTAACCGGTTGCTTTTTTCAGATTAGTCTGAAAAATGAAAAATTCACAGAATGCATAATGCATATTTATTATACTATATAGAACCCAAGTTTACATTAGAGCTAAATCGGATACTAACGAATAGTTGCTCGCCCAAAATAATAGTAACAATATTTAAACATTCCGGATTTAAATATTTTGGATAACGTGTGTAACTCACGTGCACAAAAATCTTAAAATTCAAATGCGATAACAGCAAAATCCAACAAATAGAAAATGCCGTAAAACTTAACAAACGGTGAAGGAACCTTTTTATCAGGAATGAAGTTTTGGGCAAATATCACGAACGTATAGGTTTTATGACAAGAGATTTCCATCACAAAATCTTAAATACATTGGACAATAGTGCGGCAGAGCCATTATATATATATATATATAATAAAATTAAAATAAATAAATTGCGTATTTATAAATTCTAGTAAAAAGCAAAATTCAAAATTTTCTAATTGAAACTGTTGTTTGATTCGGGTTTAAAAAACGACTCCAAAGATCAGTTACACATTTTTAAACATTATAACATAATTACGTTATTCTTGTATGACTACATAATTTGTTAAGGTACTACTTTATTCTATAATCCTTATGGCCGTAGATATTTTCTTTTTCTTTGATTTTAACAATATTAAAAATAATTTTTTTTTTCATATATATATATCGAAAACATATTAAAGTTACAAAATATTAGATATATTCATGTAAGAGTCAGGCGCTTCTAAATCATTACACAGTATTAAGACATCTGAATCACACGAAGTATTATATCGGGCTCAATCCTGTTTAATCTAAATATTTGGTCCATACCGGCTTAATGGTTGTGAAAGATAATAATCAAGAATTCGATCAATCTGAATTTTCAGAACACTAACGCTAATAAATTCTGTTATAAACATGATGCATAATTTTAATTTATCTTTTCCAGAACTTGTCATGCCATATACTTTTGTATCGGATCAATTCTTCAGCAAGTATGTTTGGCATAAATCATAGTAAGCTAGGGTGAAAGTGAGTTTACTGTATAAGTTAAGCAAATCTGATAATGCAGGTAAATGCGTTATGTCTGTGGAGTAGCATATAAAGCGATAACCTTAGGCGCGATAATCACAAAACTTCTCAAAACCAGTTTTTAGACAAGTTTGTGCATGCATTGTATAGACCTAATTATAATAAGTGCGAGACTGATTACGCATTATGCAGTGAAAATATATACAGTAACGCCCAAGCTTATCAAAAAATTTGTCATGTAACCATCAAAATTCAGCACTTTTTTTAGACATTGCGTGTTTTTTGCTAACCAATACAGTATTTTTGTTTTAAAGCATTTAAAGACATTAAATGCTTTATATTGAAATAATGCGCCAGTAAACCGATCGAATTGAATAGAGTAGCTATTGAAAACAACAAATTTAGTTTATCTCTAAAAGAAAGTTGATGAACTTTGCATCTTGGCTTAATACTTATATATAAAGAGATTGATTTTCAGCATCAATGTACATGTACATACGTGCTGTACTTAATGAAAGAAATAAATTTTATCACATTGTTAAATCAGTGCAATACTATACTCTGTAATATATTTTTGTGTCAAAATCAATCAATTTTTGTATAAATTTGTATTGATTTCTCGAAAGAATAGTGGTATAATTTCATAAAATGGAATCCGTTCAATCATTTTTATATGAATTCGATGATGATTTCTATATGGAAATTATTTTTGAATGGTGTGTTTTCTATGAAGAAATTATTAATGAATTATGTATTTTGTATAATGAAGAAAGAATTAAAAACAAAAATGCCAAATTAACACTCGAAACTATCGAAATGTTTTTAACAACAACGAATCAGAATCCAGATGATATAATTAATTTGTGTTTGAATTGTCCAATCAATTCTACGGTTTATTGTTTTCTTGGAACTTGTTATCGTTTTGGTAAATGGGTTGAAAAAGATGAAAAAAAAGAATTTTTTTATTATCGAAAATCTGCCGAGATGTAGCATTTTGATGGGTTATTTAACCTTGGAATTTGCTATGACATTGGGATTGGAGTCGAGAATAACAAACATAAAGCATCCATATATTATCAAAAATCTTCTGAATTAGAGAAATCCATTTATGATCAAAATTTTTTCATGATGCTATATGCTCTTAAAATGTACAGACTTGGACATAATTATGAAAATGGAATTGAAGTTGATAAAGATGAATATAAAGCGTTCATCCATTATAAAAAAGCTGCTGATATGAGGCTTGCTCAGAGCATGTTTACTCTTGCACGATGTTATCGAAATGGGATGGGTGTTGAACAGAGTGAACATTATGCATTCATGTATTATCAAAAATCTGCAATAATGGGGCATGCTGGTGGAATGTTTTATGTTGGGCATTGCTATGACAATGGACTTGGTGTCAAAGAAGATAAATGTAAAGCATTTATTCATTATAAAAAATCGGCTGAAATGGGTTATGGTAGTGCAATATATCAAGTTGGCTATTGCTATCAAAATGGAATTGGTGTTGAAAAAGATGAAAGCAAAGCACCTTCTTATTATAGAAAATCTACAGAAAAAGGATTTAATCGTGGTGAATTTGAACTTGGTTGTTGTTATGAAAAAGGAATTGGTGTTGAAAAGGATGAACACAAAGCGTTTATTTATTATAAAAAATCTGCTGAAAAACAGTGTACAGACGCAATACTTTACGTTGGTCGTTGTTATTACGAGGGAATCGGTGTTAAAAAGGACGAAAATAAGGCATTCATTTATTGTCAAAAGTCTGCAGAAATGGGAAATTCTAATGCGATTATTAAAGTTGGTGGTTTTTATCAATATGGAGTTGGTGTTGAAAAAAATGAACAGAAAGCATTTATTAATTATAAAAAATCTGCCGAAGTGGGAAATATTAACGGAATATTTATTCTTGGTATGTGTTATGAACTTGGATGTGGAATCGAAAAGGATGATCATAAGGCATTCATTTATTATCAAAAATCTGCTGAGATGGGACATAAAGAAGGAACATATAGTCTCGGCAATTATTATTATGTTGGAATTGGCGTCGATAAAGATGTACACAAAGCATTCATTTATTATCAAAAAGCTGCAGAGATGGGACATATTGAAGGAATTTTAAAGCTTGGATATTGTTATCAACAAGGAACTGGAGTCGAAAAAGATGAACATAGTGCTTTCAATTACTTTAAAAAATCTGCTGATATGGGGTACGATAAAGGGACATATCAACTCGGAGAATGTTACTCTGATGGAATTGGTGTTGAAAAAAATGCGCATCAGGCATTCATATATTATCACAAATCTGTTGAGATTGGATATGCGGCTGGGATGAAAAAAGTTGGTGATTGTTATCGAAATGGAATTGGGGTGATAAGGGATTTACAAAAAGCTGAATATTGGTATCAAATGTAATAACCCTTTTTCCTTTTAATTATATACAGCATATACAACTTATTAAAATTTTATATTTGTAATTAGGGAAAAAAATACAACATCTGATAAAACATTAGGTAATGTTTGTTGCTTTCTATTGTTACATGTTAATTCATAAAGTTCAATTATGTATTATTCATTTGATTTGATTAGCCAAAGATGAATGGGCTAATAAACAATTTGATGTTGATGATACTTTGAAAAGAATGATTATAGAAAATAAATATCCAGTAAGATGGATTGATTATGATGATTTTAAAAATATCTATATGATAGGAGAAGGTGGATTTTCAACCGTTTATTCTGCTCAATGGATTGATCATAAACAAAAACGTCAAATAACAGTTGCACTTAAATTACTTCACGGATCAAGCGGTTGTAGTGAAGAATTTGTAAATGAGGTAATGCTTTTTTTTTAATCTTTATGGTTATCAATTAATATACAGTCAGACCTTCCTAAATGCAAGTCGTTGGGCCAAACTTTTGATGGCTTGCATTTAGAGAACAATAAGAAAAATTGCATTTATAGAGGTTAGAAATATATTTGGGCCAGAATTTAAGGTTGCATTTAGAGAGGTGTTGCATTTAGGGGGTTGCATATAGGGAGGTCTGACTGTATATAAATTAATTTATTTTTCATTACAAAAAGTTAAAGGCATATTGTGATATTGGTCTAAAAAATCAAACTTTTTTGAAATGCTATGGAATATCAAAACATCAAGTCTCTAAAGATTATATTCTCGTTATGGAATTTCAACCAATGGGTTCTTTACGCAATAATCTTCGTTATATATCACTAATGGAATGGGAAAAGAAAGTACGCTTATTGACTTCTATTGCTTCTGATCTTCAGATAATTCATTCTCAAGGATTTATTCACCGAGATTTACATAGTGGAAATATACTACTATATAACTTATATAGTGCATATATTGCAGATTTAGGACTTTCAGCATTAGCTAATATAGGATCAAATGATAAAGTATGTGGTATGCTACCATATATGGCACCGGAGGTATTATGTAGCAATGCGTATAGTACAGCATCTGATGTATATTCTTTTGGTATTATTGCTTATGAAATAGTATCGGGTATTCCGATATATCATGACATTCCGCATGATATCCAATTACGACGTATGATAGTATTTAATAATTTACGTCCAATTATTCCACCAAGCGTACCAAAATTAGTTCAGGAACTAATAGTTAAATGTTGGAATGCTCAACCAGACAAAAGACCAACTTCTAAAGATGTATTTGACACTATAAGTATGTGGAACAGTGACATGTTTAACGATATTTCAACAGACATAGCTACACAAATAAATTCTGATGAAACAATTGAAAACTCTTTGGAATCCAACCAATCGATTTCAACTCATCTTAATACACATTCTGAAGCTATTTATTTTAGTAGAAAATATGATTCCCTATCATGCAAAAATGACATTAATTCTAACAAATCCAATCACTTAGGTAATAACTACTTTGTGATACTCTATATTAACTTAATTAAATTGATTTTTAATTTTGCTTTTTTTTTCCCTAAAAAAACTTTCAAATATAAAGACAGCCAAGAAATGCAAGAAAATGATAAAAGTTTACTAATTATCGACCCATTTCCTATTTCACAAGATGATGTGAATGAAAGTAAAGAAAATGAGTGTAAAAATTTAATTCATTCTCAAAAATCTGCCAAGTTAGAAAATTCTGACGATCTATACCATCTTGGAGTTTGCTATCTGCTGGGAGATGGAGTTGAAAAGGATAATCATAAAGCATTCTTGTATTTTCAAAAATCTGCTAATATGGGTGATTCCAGATCAATAAGTCAAATTGGTACTTGTAATTTAAATGGATATGGAGTTGAAAAGGATGATTATACGGCATTCATCCATTTTAAGAGATCTGCTAAGATGGAAGATCCAGACGGAGTGGCTAGTCTCGAGCGTTGTTATCAAATGGGAGTAGGAGTTGAAAAGGACGAACATGAGGCATTCATTTATTATCAAAGGTCTGCTAAAATGGGAAGTATTGATGGATCATATCTTCTTGGGTGGTGTTATTTTCAAGGAATTGGAGTTAGAAAAGATGAACATAGTGCATTCAATTATCTCAAAAAATCAGCTGATATGAGGCATGCCGGTGGAATGTGTCTTGTGGGTTATTGTTATCAAAAAGGAATTGGAGTTGAAAAGGATGAATGTAAAGCATTCAATTATTTTAAAAAATCTGCCGATTTGAATCAACTTGATTCATCCGCTTTTAGTCAAACAAACATCTATCAACATGGGAGATGCCGCATTTAATGTTGCTTGCTGTTATGAAAGCGGAATTGGTGTTGTAAAAGATGCTCATAAGGCATTTATTTATTATGAAAAGTCTGCTGGTATGGGAAGTATTGATGGAATATATCGGGTTGGTTATTGTTATCGTTACGGAATTGGTATAAAAAAGGATCTACGTAAAGCGTTCATTTATTATCAAAAATCTGCTGAGATGGGACATGCTGACGGTACGTATTATCTCGCACAATGTTATGATAAGGGAATTGGAGTTAAAATAGATAAACATAAGTCCTTCAATTATACACTAAAATCTGCTGAGATGGGACATGATGATGGAACGTATAGCGTTGGAGTTTTTTATGATAAAGGTATTGGTGTTGAGAAAGATGAAAATAGAGCATTTACTTATTATCAAAAAGCTGCCGAGATGGGGCATGCTGGAGGAGTTCTTAGTGTTGGGATAAGTTATATGATCGGAAGTGGTGTTGAAAAGAATGAAGATAAAGCATTTATCTATTATCAAAAATCAGCTGAGATGGGACTTGCTCAGGGAATTTATTATCTTGGTGATTGTTATCTAAATGGAATTGGAGTTAAAAAGGATTTAGATAAGGCATTTATTTATTTTCAAAAATCTGCTGATATGGGATTTGCTCAAGGTGCATTTAACACAGGATACTGCTATTTTCTTGGAAATGGTGTTAAAAAAGATCTCCACAAAGCATTTATATATTATCAAAAATCTGCTGAATTAGGGGACCCTGAAGGAATGTTTACAGTTGGACAACTCTATCAAAACGGAATTGGTGTTGAAAAGGATAATCATAAAGCGTTTATTCATTTTAAAAAATCCGCCGATATGGGACATTCTGATGATGTTGGCTATGGTTATCAGTATGGAATTGGAGTTGGAAAAGATGAGCTTAAAACGTTCAATTATGACAAGTTGAGGTGTGCTAAAGGAGCATTTGAAACAGGACTTTGTTATCTTCATGGTAATGGAGTTAAACAAAACTCAAAGTTATCGTTTAATTATATGAAAAAATCTGCTGATTTGGGACATCCTGATGCAAAAAGTATAATTGAACAATACTATAAAAAGCTTTATAGTGGAAATGAAAATAGAAATGGTCGTGGAAATTCACAATAGTTAATAAGAGTAAAATAAACAGAGTTACAATTATTACTATATATTATACTGTAAATTATTTTTATTATTTTTATTCTTATATTTATTAACTTTATTAAGTATAGATTTTTATATAGTAAATAAAAAAATGCTTCTAATAAATCTTTTTAATACCTTGACAACTTAACATAAAATTTATATAATATGTGGTTTTAAGTTTATTTATAATAATTAAGTTGCACGATATAGTAATTTGACCCAAGAAAAATTTCTTAATCAGTTAACCGAACTGGAATATTTGATGTCAACCAATTTCAGCCGATTATCATTTTGTTTTTACTTTTTGTCTCAATCTTGCTCATCTTTTATGTTTATTATTTTCTTTTCGGAACCTTTGCTCATTCTTGATGTCATTTACATTTTGTCAACTGATTACTGATTCTCAACCAGTTGTATAGTCAACCGATTAAGCATTTACTCAACAGGTTACCCAAAATTTATTTAGTGGGTTAGTTAACTGATTATAACCCAAATAGTTCAAATCACTAGCACAATATCTATTTCTTTAAAAAAACAACTTTACGTATAATTTAATTTTTCTAGGATACTATATGTTTTTAGATTGTACATATTTAGTTAAAAATTGGTGACTATAATGAGGGTTTTTTATTAATAAAATTGCTAAAAAATCAAATTTTCATGGTGATAGTGATTATAAGCGATTTGTGACTATAATGAGGTTTTTTACTATGTTTGAGTCCGTCGTACAAATTGGGTGCTTAAATAGAGGTGTGACTATATGGGTGTGACTATAGGGAGGTCTGACTGTACATAATTTTGGATTTTTAATCAAAAAAGTTAAATTTAAATATCTTTTGTTCAATTTTAAATAAAATAAAATAAACTACCAATTTAATGTGTTTTTAGGTTTTGAACCAGTTTAATTAGTGCATAAAGATATAATTAATTAATAAAAATTTGTAAATTATAAGAGTTTATAGAATTTTATTAATAAAATTCTATAAAAACTTACATTTCACAAAATTTTACTAATTATTTCTTGCTTAAGTAAACTTGTTCAAAACCTAAAAATATATTAAAGAGATAGTATTGTTTTTATGCTAATTGAAATATTATATATATATCAATCTTTACTTAACTCAATATAGTAATATTTGGTGAAGATTTGTAAAATATTCTACTATATTAACTTAAAAACTTTACTAATTAAACTGTAAGCACATATCTTTAGCTTGTATAATCTCGAATTTCATAAAAAAATTGTAAAGATATTAACATTTTTGTTAATTCAAATATCTATATTTTCGCAAGTTTTCTTTAAACTTCAAATGCTTTGAAAAGACTTCTTAAAATAAACCTCCAAAAAGCTACTAAGTTAAAAGATATAGTCTTTAGCTATTCTTAGTAAAATTTTATCAAAAAAGATTAATATTGATAAAGATATTTAGAATTTTAATTAATTTTCAAATTTGAATTTTTTAAAATTTTCAATTTTAATGAAAATGAAAAAATTATATTACTTATCTCGATTTTTACAAGTTCAAATTAAACATGTTACTACACACTATTAAAAGTGATAAATAACTAAATAAAATGTTACTTTCTGAAATTTTAAATTATTTGGTTTAATTTTTGTTCCAGAATAGCTTTTTTCATTCAAAAATATCAATATTTCTTTGTAGATCACTTTTTTGTATATGTTTTGAAAAGTATTTTGATCATAAAAGCAAATTTAATAATAAAATATTAAAAGTCATTTTATAAAAAATGGACTATTATTTTATGGTTTTCCATTTGGGCCAAAAGTGCACATTTTTGAAAATTAAAAAAATTGAAAATTGAAATATTCGAAATTCAAAAATTGAAAAATTCGAAAATTCAAAATTCAAAAATTGAAAAATTCGAAAATTTGAAAATTGAAAATTTTGAAAATTTGAAAATTGAAAAATTTAACGTTTATGTAATTTAGCACATATGCGTTTAATGCACCCATTTGATAAACCAATCAGATCGTAGGATCAGGTATATTGTAAAATCGAGAAAAAATAGCGATCTTTTAAAAATCATAATTTTGCTTATAAAACCACTCTTCGTGCTCTAACAAAAAAATTCCTTGCAAATTTTACTATAAACCCCTTTTACTCGCCTACATACTATTCTAACCTCACCCTAACCTTAGCTAACAAAAAAACGGGTTATTTTGGTTGTTTTGATTTCACATTACACCAAATTATATGAGGTGCACTATAGCGCATATGCGCAAAATTATTAAATTCAAAATTTAAAACTTCTAAATATAGTAATTTAATTACTAAATATAAAGTATTGATTATACAAATCACATGACTTTAAATTTTGTATCACCTGGCACATGTTCGTGAGAAAGCAAATTTTGAATGTCTATTGTATATATTTGAAGGTTGTCTGAAGCCATGTACCTACATGATATTTTTGTGTAAATCAACCAAACAGATCGCGAAATTTTGTTTACACAGATCAGCCCGAAGAAGTCAAAAAACAAAAAAAACGCAAGAACATAAAAACGGCATTCTAAACCTATCTTGGGCCATTAATAAAAAATGCCAGAAAGGTAATTTTACCTATATTGGTCCTAACTCTAACTCCGACCCTAATGCTAAACAGACTCTGATACGAATTTTAACTAAAATTTCAAAAAATAACTTGGGCACATGGCTTTAGCCATCCCCTATATTTGGCAATTAAATTACTATATTTAGAAATTTTAAATTTTTTAATTTTTAACTTTTTGAACTTTTCAATTTTCAAATTTTCAAATTTTTGAATTTTTAAATTTTCAATTTTCAAGTTTTTGAATTTTTAAATTTTAATTCTTTAATTTTCAAATATTCAAATTTTCAAAATTTTCAAAATTTACAATTATAACTTTAAAAGTTTAAAATTTGAATTTTTAAATTTTAAAAAATTCAAAAATTTTAAAAATTTGAAAATTTGAAAATTAAAAAATGCAAAAATTTGAAAATTCAAAAATTTAAAAATTGAAAAATTCAAAAAATTAAAACTTAAAAAATTTAAAGCTTTCTTAATAAAGTAATTTAATTGCCAAATATATATGATAGTTATGTGATATTCAAAATTTGGCTTTCCCATGAACATTGTAGAGTGAAACAAAAATTAAAGTCATGTGATTTGTATAATCTACACTTTACTGTATATTTGGTAATTAAATTACTATATTTAAAATTTTAAATTTTTTCAATTTTTCATTTTCAAATTTTCAAAATTTTCAATTTTCAAATTTTGAATTTTCAAATTTGAATTTTCCAATTTTTGAATTTTCAAATTTTTCAATTTTTCAATTTTTAAATTTTTTAATTTTCAATTTTCAATTTTCAAAAAAATTGCACTTTTGGTCCAAATAGAACACCATATTATCTGAATTGACTTTAATTTGCTAAAATTTAAATTTGAATCTTTAACCAAATTTGGTCTAATTTGCTAAAAAAAATATAACCTATATCAGAGATATCTGGGTCTTTCTGTAATAGAATTTTTTATAGAAGAATTCAATACATACTAACTCAATCTTGAATATACAGAAATTATAATAATTTCAGTGCTTAACTATATATACTGTAATTATCAAAATAGAAAGTTCTGTAGCAAAATTATGCTTACTAGAATAGTAAGTTTTGTACCAAAATTTTTACAGTAATTTATTATAGAAATTATGTTAATTTCAATACAAACTAAGACAACCCTAAATGCAAAGATTGACTCATTAGAATGGCAAGTAAGTTTAGTGATCAAATTTTTTAAAATAGAAATTATAATACAGAATTTTTACAATGTTAGTACAAATCTCCATTAGTCACAATGATGCTTTATTTGCTGGTGAGTAAGTTTAAAGAATATTTTGCAATAACTTATAATTGAAATTATGATAACTCCAATACTACATATTAGTAAATTGGTGTAATTGAATATATCGACCAATCATGATCAAGGATTATCAAAAAAATTTTATATGAAAATTTATCATAAAGCAAATTTTCACAAAAATGCCCTTTTTAACTAGCTTTGCATTTATAATTAAATATATAGAACATTATGAAATTCATGTATTTAATTATAGCCAAAAGTAGGTTAAAAAGGCCATTTTTTGAAAATTAGCATGTGAATTTACTCTTGATAGCTACCAACCATCTAGCAATGCCCAACCAATTCTAAAATGCCTGAGTATTTTAACAAACAGTAGAAGTACTTCTTTCTACAGCTTAGCATAGCTATTTTATTGATTTTTTTTAACTTGTCTAGATGTTAAAAAAGCCCTTTTGTTAGTTATAACAACTTAGAAGCAAACTTTGTGTAACAGTTTATCAAAAATTACACTAATTCACTAATATAAACTAACTCAACTATAATCATATACCATAGTTACTGGAGAGCAAGTTCTGTAATTGAATTGTTTACACTAAAAATTAATTCATTAGCAAGCTCATTTTATAGTCAATTATTTTACTAATATTTGATTATTTGGTTCATCGATAATTGATTCACAGACAGTTACTATACCAACTTGCTTATTTTATTGATAGTATATTGTACTAACAAATAATTTACTTCATTATTGCTCACTTTTTGGTGGTCATTTCCCAACAGCTGACATAATGTAGGGTTAGGTCTGCATTTTTATTAGTTGTAGGTATATATTATTAGTAATTAAACTTGTGAAATGTATTGTTGGTGAAACGTATGGTCAGTGAAATAAGTTTGTCAGTTTAGTAACTGTCTGTGAATCAATTTTTAGTGAGCTAAACATGTTGGTGAATTAAATGTGTTAGCGAAATAATTGTCTATGAAATAAACTTATTGGTGAAACAAAATATAAATGAAATGATTATTGGTGAAATGACATATCCATATAATTTATATAGCCAATTTTCATTACTTCTTTACAACGTTCCAACAACTTAAATTAGGTTGTAACATGTTAATTTAGGGTCATATATTTATAATTTATTAATGGCCAGTAAAAGTCAAAATATCTATTTAGAGTTTAGATGCTCCAGCAAATATAATATCGAATCTGTGATTGATAGAGAATAAACCTGTTTTGATTCCGTGTTAATAGTGAGCATGTATAAATAAGCATGTTATAATTGAAGCACTCAAATTAATGGTTCGTCTTTGATTAATTATTTTTATTGTGCTTAATGAGCCAGTGTCTTTTTTTATATTATATGACACAGACAAATTGGGGTTTTGCCTTGAAAATGACCATATGGTCAGGGACTGTCAAAAATTTGGATATAAAATCGTAAATCTTTATTTGGGTAAAATTTGGATAAAAAAATTAAAAATTTGAAAAAATTTGGATATTAATTATTTTTGCATAGTTGGCAGGTTTAGTTTGATGATTTTAGATATCCTTAAGCTTTTTTTTGATGGAATTTGGAATTTAAACGTGAAAAAATAAAGGCCTTGTTCTCATAATTGAAAATTCATGTGCACGGCTATATGCAGTGGTTTTATTATTTTTACTGATTTGATTTTTTCGATAAATTGTTACACAAACCTTTGCTATTAAATGATATGAATAACAACAAAAAAACGAAACATTCAATAAAAATATTTTTTTTGGTCTCTATATGAAAAAATAATGATAAATATTAACAAAACGGCTATACTAAGTCGTAAAAGAAAGCACTGTCACTAGTTGTTGAAACGTTTGGGTATTTTCGGGTAGTGAAGAATTGGTTTGGTCATTGAACGATTGGTTGAATAATGGATTTGAAGTTTAAAAATCC
This sequence comes from Gigaspora rosea, assembly GCA_003550325.1. NCBI lineage: Eukaryota > Fungi > Glomeromycota > Glomeromycetes > Diversisporales > Gigasporaceae > Gigaspora > Gigaspora rosea. Next base: position 520,535 of record QKWP01000048.1, on the reverse strand, counting down.
GTTTTTGTGAGACTCGCTTTATAATAAATTTTAATAACAAATAATTCTCATGTGTTCAAAAAATAAACCGTTGAACTATCATTGACGTTAAACACACTCTGATTGGTTGAACGTGGGTTCCAGATCACATGAATTCTAAAATCTTGGCCAAGATTTGGAAAAATTTGGGCTAAACACCAAAATTGGAAATTTTAAAATTAGAGGCAAAAATTTGGATCCAAATTTTTTTGAGTAAATAGTAAATAAGATGTGTAATCAAAACAACCCAAATATGATTTTCCGCTAATTTTAGATATAATCTTCGCAAAACTGGGTTGTTATTGGATAAAAATTATAATTGTGTAATGTTGTCCCGTATGGTAAAATATTTATCCGCTAAGTGTCAAATTTCCGGACTTCCATAACTCATTTTAAAAATTAAGTTAACCGGCTATAAAATTTGCTCGAAATGCTTCATAAATTAAGATTTAACAAAAATCTCAATTTTGGTTTGGGGGACCTCGGAACCCTATTTTCAAGGCAAAGACTCCAAATATTATATTACATGAACATACATTTTGAACTGTCGCGTGATTGTACTAGTCCTGTGCCGCGTCACTCGCTGCGCAACTACCCTAAATATTAAATAGTATTTCTTATTATTACTAATATTAAAAAATAAAAATACCTTGAATAACTATGTCTCATGGAAGACTTCCGTTGAAAGAAATTCACAAAGTCTACAGAAGGCAACAAGCCTGGTCGAACAACGCCTCATCAGAGTGTAACACTGCGAAGAGGACTATATTGATTTATTTTTGGGAATGGAGCTGTATTAAAAATGTATTAAATGCAGAATACATCGATAAAAATAAATAAATAAATAAAATAAACCATATTGATTTATTTTTGGGAATGGAACTGTATTAAAAATGTATTAAATGCAGAATACATCGATAAAAATAAATAAATAAATAAAATAAACCAAAATAAATTAAATTGGCCAAAATTAATAACTTTTTCATAATTCTTTATATGCAACGAATAAATTCAAAATAATGAATTTTTCAATGAAACTGAATTAACCAATCAGAGCGGTAGATGCAGTACCAGTAAAATTTCAAAATCAGCCACCGATGTTTTAAACCATTTTTTAAAATAATAAAAAATGTATAAAAACTGTTTAAACCGTATTTTTTTACTATCCCTATTTGTTCCTCTATTGTCTATTAAAACTAAAATTACTGCGGCGACTCATGGAAACCATGGTAGGTAGATTACGTAGACACATGATCAGGTTACACGTTTTGTGAGGAACATACATGCGTATTAGATCAGGGCTTGATATTCACTCGTTCCTATTACATATTGAATTTGGATAATGAAAAAAAAAACAAAAAAGGTTTGCGCATTACTCTAGCAAATTAACAGAAATATTTTAAAACTATCAAATAAAATGCAACATTTAAAGTAATGAATTTTATTGTCAGGGCAAGAATATTAATAATTTTTTTAGAATGCATAAATATGCGGATTATAAACGATTTATTGTCAAAAACATTATTTAATATTACTGTAAGTTTTTAGCCATTCCAACAGCCTTTTAAATTTAGATTCTTCAAAATGTTTGAAATCTTTTGGGGTCGTCTAAAGCGGAGGAAAATTCACGTGATCACAGCCAATCAAATTACAGGATTTTGATGATCGCCGGAGAAAAAAATGCAAAAACGGCAGTCTAAAACTACCTCAGATAGGTTAAATAAAAATATCGGGAAGGCATTTTGCCTATATATAACTATCTAAAACCCAACCTAACCCTAGTATAATATGACCCTAACCCTAAAGTTAATCGAGAAAATTTTTAAGAAATATGAATTGCCCCGCTTTAGACATCCCCCCTTATTTGGGAGAACAGGATGAGAGGACGTCCCAAATTAGAGGGTCGGGGTAAAAGCGGAGTTAACTCAATATATGATCTACATACTGCATAAATTGAATTCTTGATATCAATATATAAAATCCTTCTAATTGCATCAAAACGGTAACCTTAACCCTAATTGAATTTCACTCCGCTTTAACCGACCCAAATTAGGAAAAATACCTGGTTAATCCCATTTATGCAAACGAAATAAATGGGATTAACCAGATGTATGAAATTTTTAATCAATTTCCTAATTTGGGACGGTCTCTCCTATTATACTGTAACCAGTATAATTTATTTTGATCGACAAAAAGAGAATACAAGAAACTGGTCTAAACCTATCTCGGGCATTAATAAAAATGTCGGAGGACAATTTTACTAGAAGACAAAAAATATATACAGTAACTGGACACTTCTTTAGGCATCCCATAACCGAAAAATAGTATGTATTTAATAATTCACGACAATTTGCAGTGTAATACAATATGTACGTACGTAAATATATATCTTCATTAAAGCTGATGCTTCCACATGTAAAATTCTTTCTTGCGACAAAATGTCAATTTACAACAAACAACAAGTAGAACAGCTAGAAAAAAAAATCGATAGTTTATCAGATATTACTCAAATAACTAATAATATTACCCAATTGTATTTAGATGATAACAAGTCACAGGATTTTTCACAGGCTTTTCTTAATAAAATTGTTAAAGAAATATGTAATCTGTATAATGAAGAAAGGTTGAAAGGCAAAGATTCCTGTACAATTCTTGATACGTTAGAACAATTTCTAATAAAGAATAAACAAAATCCTGATAATATTATCAATTTTTGCAAAAATTATCAAATTAATCCTACGGTTCAACATATCCTTGCAAGTTGTTATTTTTATGGTAAATGGGTTGAAACGGATCAAAATAAGGCATTCATTTATTATCAAAAATCTGTTGAGATGGGTTATTCTGGTGGAGCATCTGGTGTTGGCAATTGTTATCAGAATGGAATTGGTGTTGAAAAAGATGAACATAAGGCATTCATTTATTATCAAAAATCTGCAGAAATGGGAGATATAATTGGAATTTACAAACTCGGATATTGTTATCATAATGGAATTGGAGTAGAAAAAAATGGACATGAAGCATACATTTGTTACCAAAAATCTGCTGAGATCGGACATTCAGACGGAACAAATGAAGTTGGACTTTGTTATCTTAATGGAATTGGTGTTGAAAAGGATAAAAATAAGGCATTCCATTATTTGCAAAAATCAGCTGAGATGAATAGTGCCGCTGGAACATATAATGTTGGATATTGTTATCTTAATGGATTCGGAGTTGAAAAAGATGAATATAAGGCATTCACTTATTATCATAAATCAGCAGAGATGGGGTATGCTAAAGGAACATGTCAGGTGGGATATTGTTATGAGAATGGAATTGGAGTCGAAAAAGATGAATATAAGGCATTCACTTATTATCAGAAATCAGCAGAGATGAATCATGACACTGGAACGCACAATGTTGGATTTTGCTATTTTAATGGATTCGGAGTTGAAAAGGATGGACACAAGGCATTCATTTATTATCAAAAATCTGCTGATATGGGAAATGCTGATGGAACATGTCAGGTTGGATATTGTTATCATCATGGAATTGGTGTTGAAAAGGATGAGCCTAAGGCATTCATTCATTATCAAAAATCAGCAGAGTTAGGTAGTGCCTTTGGAACATATAATCTTGGAAATTGTTATCAAAATGGAATTGGTGTTGAAAAAGATGAGTATAAAGCATTCACTTATTATAAGAAATCAGCAGAGATGGGGCATGCTAATGGAACACTTCAGGTGGGATATTGTTATGAGAATGGAATTGGAATTGAAGTGGATAAACACAAAGCATTTATTTATTATCAAAAATCTGCAGAAATGGGAAACATCCAAGGAACATATAACGTTGGATATTGTTATTATAATGGAATTGGTGTTGAAAAGAATGGACATGAGGCATACAGTTATTATCAAAAATCAGCGGAAATGAAACATGCAGATGGAACAAATCAAGTTGGACGTTGTTATCAGAATGGAATTGGGGTTGAAAAGGATGAAAATAAGGCATTCATTTATTTTCAAAAATCAGCAGAGATGAATAATGCTACTGGAACGTATAATGTTGGATATTGCTATTTTAATGGATTCGGAGTTGAAAAGGATGGACACAAGGCATTCATTTACTATCAAAAATCAGCGGAGATGGGGCATGCTGATGGAACAAGTCAGGTTGGATATTGTTATCGTCATGGAATTGGAATTGAAAAGGATGAAAATAAGGCATTCATTTATTTTCAAAAATCAGCAGAGATAGGTAGTGCCTTTGGATCGTATTATGTTGGTGATTGCTATCAAAATGGAATTGGAGTTGGAAAAGATGTACATAAAGCATTCACTTATTATCAGAAATCAGCAGAGATGAGGCATGCTAATGGAACATGTCAGGTGGGATATTGTTATGAGAAAGGAATTGGAGTTGAAGTGGATAAACACAAAGCATTTATTTATTATCAAAAATCTGCAGAAATGGGAAACATCCAAGGAACATATAACGTTGGATGTTGCTATCTAAATGGAATTGGAGTTGAAAAGAATGGAGACAAGGCATTCATTTATTACCAAAAATCAGCGGAACTGGAACATGCAAATGGAACAAGTCAAGTTGGACGTTGTTATCAGGATGGAATTGGAGTTGAAAAGGATGAAAATAAAGCATTCATTTATTTTCAAAAATCAGCCGAAATGAATAGTGCTGTTGGAACGTATAATGTTGGATATTGCTATTTTAATGGATTCGGAGTTGAAAAGGATGGACACAAGGCATTTATTTACTATCAAAAATCAGCAGAGATGGGGTATGCTGATGGAACAAGTCAGGTTGGATATTGTTATCGTCATGGAATTGGAGTTGAAAAGGATGAAAATAAGGCATTCATTTATTTTCAAAAATCAGCAGAGATAGGTAGTGCCTATGGATCGTATAATGTTGGTGATTGCTATCAAAATGGAATTGGAGTTGAAAAAGATGAATATAAAGCATTCACTTATTATCAGAAATCAGCAGAGATGGGACATGCTAATGGAACAAATCAAGTTGGATATTGTTATAATTATGGAATTGGTGTTGAAAAAGATGAAAATAAGGCATTCATTTATTATAAAAAATCCTCAGAGATGGGGAACGCTAGTGGAACATATAATGTTGGATATTGCTATCTTAATGGATTCGGAGTTAAAAAGGATGGACGCAAGGCTTTCATTTATTATCAAAAATCAGCAGATGTGGGGTATGCTAATGGAATAAGTCAAGTGGGATTTTGTTATGAAAAAGGAATTGGTATTGAAGTGGATAAACATAAGGCATTCATTTATCAACAAAAATCCGCAGATATGGGGAGCGCTTGTGGAACATATAAAGTTGGTTATTATTATGAAAACGGAATTGGAATTGAAAAAGATGAATATAAGGCGTTCACTTATTATCAGAAATCATCAGAGATGGGGTATGCTAGTGGAACATGTCAGGTTGGATATTGTTATCAGAATGGGATTGGAGTTGAAAAGGATGAATATAAAGCATTCATTTATTATCAAAAATCGGCAGAGATGGGTGATTCTAATGGAACATATAAAGTTGGATATTGTTATGAAAAAGGAATTGGAGTTGAAGTGGATGTACATAAGGCATTCATTTACTATCAAAAATCCGCAGAGTTGGGGAATGCTTATGCAACATATATTGTTGGATATTGTTATGAAAACGGAATTGGAGTTGAAGTTGACAAACACAAAGCATTCATTCATTATCAAAAATCCGCAGAGATGGATAGTGCCGATGGAACATATAATGTTGGAAAATATTATCTTAAAGGAATTGGAGTTGAAAAAGATGACCATAAGGCATTCACTTATTATCAGAAATCAGCAGAGATGGGGTATGCTGATGGAACATGTCAGTTTGGATATTGTTATGATAAAGGAATTGGAGTTAAAAAAGATGAACATAAGGCATTCATTTATTATCAAATATTTACAGAAATGGAAAACGTTCAAGGAACAAATGAAATTGGACATTGTTATCTTAATGGAATTGGAGTTAAAAAGGATGAAAATAAGGCATTTATTTATTTTCAAAAATCAGCAGAGATAGGTAGTGCCTTTGGATCTTATAATGTTGGAGATTGCTATCAAAATGGAATTGGAATTGGAAAAGATGAATATAAAGCATTCACTTATTATCAAAAATCAGCAGAGATGGGGTACGCTAATGGAACATATCAGGTTGGATATTGTTATCAGAATGGAATTGGAGTTGAAAAAGAAGAGCATAAGGCATTCACTTATTATCAGAAATCAGCAGAGATGGGATATGCTAATGGAACCTGTCATGTTGGATATTGTTATCAGAATGGAATTGGTGTTGAAAAAGATGAACATAAGGCATTCACTTATTATCAGAAATCAGCAGAGATGGAGGATAGTGATGGAACATTTAAGGTTGGATATTGTTATGAAGAAGGGATTGGAGTTGAAGTGGATGAACATAAAGCATTCATTTACTATCAAAAATCCGCAGAGATGGGGAATGGTGATGGAACATTTAAGGTTGGATATTGTTATGAAAAAGGGATTGGAGTTGAAGTGGATGAACATAAGTCATTCATTTACTATCAAAAATCCGCAGAAATGGGGAATGGTGATGGAACATTTAAGGTGGGATATTGTTATGAAGAAGGAATGGGAGTTGAGGAGGATAAACATAAGGCATTCATTTACTATCAAAAATCCGCAGAGATGAGGGACGCTGATGGAACATTTAGGGTTGGATATTGTTATGATGAAGGAATTGGAGTTGAAGTGGATAAATATAAAGCATTCATTTACTATCAAAAATCGGCAGAGATGGATTGTGCCGTTGGAACGTATAATGTTGGATATTGTTATCAAAATGGAATTGGAGTTGAAAAAGATGAACATAAGGCATTCACTTATTATCTGAAATCAGTAGAGATGGGGTATGCTGATGGAACATATAAGGTTGGATATTGTTATGAAGAAGGAATTGGCGTTGAAAAGGATGAATATAAAGCATTCATTTATTATCAAAAATCGGCAGAGATGGGGAATGCTGATGGAACATTTAAGGTTGGATATTGTTATGATGAAGGAATTGGAGTTGAAGAGGATGAAAATAATGCATTCATTTACTATCAAAAATCCGCAGAGATGGGAAATGATGATGGAATATTTGCACTTGGTGAATGTTATGAAACCGGATTTGGAGTTGAAGAGGATGAACATAAGGCATTCATTTACTATCAAAAATCCGCAGAGTTGGGGAATGCTAATGGAGCATATAATATTGGACAATGTTATGATGAAGGAATTGGAGTTGAAGTGGATGAACATAAGGCATTCATATATTTTCAAAAATCCTCAGAGATGGGTCATGCTGATGGAACATATAATGTCGGTAATTGTTATTCAGAAGGAACTGGTGTTGAAAAGGATGAACATAAGGCGTTCATTTATTATCAAAAAGCGGCAGAGATGGGGGACACAAGTGGAATGTCAAGAGTTGCAGAATGTTATCGAAATGGTATTGGAATAACAAGAGATTTGGATAAAGCCAAATATTGGTTTCAAAGGTAAATTTTAATTTAAGCTTAAATTTATGCTGATGCATTGTGACACACCACAACAATCGTAAGATCAGATGTAATTGAAAAAAGCAAAAAAATTTGGGGGATTTCCGTATAAGGGTAGAAAATGAAAGATGTTACAAATAGACTCTTGTTTCATATAGAGGCCCAAAGCAAAAATTATTACAAGAGCTATCCATACGTTTGTAAATAAGCCACAAGTTTAAATCATTTGCTTGGTCGCACAAACATTAGTTGCGTGACTGACGCAATCAATGCTAAAAGTAAAACCCTAAGTATATTAATTGTCAACACACTTAAACCGGAAAACTCTCTTCGTGCTTATTTGTCAGATTTTGGATTTACCAACATATGGTTCACTTAAACCAGACTTTTAAACAACATACTTTAATTGGTCCACTCATTTCTAGAGTCACGTGATAAATGTTTGCACGCCAATCAATTTGAGGATAAGCGAATGAACACAAGTCATATGACATGCACTTGGTCTAACGAATAGGTTCTTGTAATAATTTTATCTTCGGGCCTCTATATTTAATAATTTTGATTTTCAGTCCTTATTTGTAATATTTTTCGGTTTCGACCTCTGGCAGAACATGAAAAATGATTTTGCAAGCAAAACTTCGAATTTTAAGAATAGACAATTCGTTACGCCTGATCATTTATTCGATAGATATGTGTGGGATCGCAAATTACATATATATCCATTAAATAATGTTTAATAACTTCATATGTTTAATTCACCAATTAGGGAAAAAGATTCAACATTAGGTATTATACATCATACTAATTTATTATAGATTGTGTTGTATATTATTATTATTATTATTTTGTTCATAATTTATAATTAACGAAATTTATAAAGAATTATTAGATGAAAATGAAAATGAATGGGCCGATAATTCAGAAATCGAAGATGATTTGAAAAAATTATTGATGGAAAATAAGTATCAATTATCATGGATTCCTTACGATGACTTTGAAGATATTGAAGAAATTGGTAAAGGTGGATTTGCGACTGTATATTATGCTACATGGTATGATGACAACCAAGATATAGACAGAGATGTTGCGCTTAAATTACTACATAAATCAAATAATTATTGTGAAGAATTTATAAAAGAGGTAATTACTATTACAGTAATTGTTTTAACTAATTATCATTCGTTTAGCAAATTTTCATATATGATTCATTTTAATAATCAGTTAAAGGCGTATTGTGATATCGGTCTTAAAGATCCAACTTTTTTAAAGTGTTTGGGTATATCGAGAGATAAAGTTACTAAAGATTATANATCAGTTAAAGGCGTATTGTGATATCGGTCTTAAAGATCCAACTTTTTTAAAGTGTTTGGGTATATCGAGAGATAAAGTTACTAAAGATTATATTCTTGTCATGGAATATGCTTCAGAAGGTTCTTTGCGCCAAAATTTACAAACTATAGCACAAACGGATTGGAAAGACAAATTAAACCTACTACAATGTATTTCATCAGATCTTCAGATAATTCATTCGCATGACCTTATTCATCGTGATTTACATAGTGGAAATATACTTCTTAATAGTCTTAAAAGCGCATATATTACAGATTTAGGGCTTTCGATAGCAACTAATTCAATATCAGATGGAATTTTTGGTATTTTACCGTACATTGCTCCAGAAGTTTGGGTAAAACATCATTATACTAAAGCATCTGATATTTATTCGTTTGGTATGATCATGTGGGAAATTTTAAACGGTAAACCTGTTCCTTTTGAGGAGACATCTAAATTACAGTCTAAATTACAATATAAAATCCAACAAATATGTGATGGTTTACGACTACCTATTCACGAAAATACAGCATCATGCTACGCAGATTTAATCAAAAAATGTTGGAATGCAGAACCAGAAAAACGACCAACAGCAAAAGAAATTTGTGATATTCTTACAGAATGGCAAAATAATGAAACTATTTTGTCAGAATTATCAGAATCTGATAAAAAATTACAAAATAAGAAAAATGGATATACGCAAATATATAATGATTCACATTATAAAAGTAGTTTTATCCCATCTAATATTTATTATAAAGGTATGATAAATATAGCTTCATATTAATTTATATTATTATATTATATCATTATTATCATTAATTTATAATCATTTTATAGAAACTAAAGCGTATGAATTGGAAATACCAGATGATATTGATGAATAGAATCAATATCCTAATTTTGGAACAAAAATATGGTAGAGGATATTTACTCTTTATTTATAAAATTAAACCTATTTGTGATTGTGAGATCGTATCTTTTATTTATTAAAAATATTCATTCAGATCGATTTCAATTCTTAAAATATCAAGTATTTTAATAATCTTTGAATACGTGATTTTTTACTATTTTTGCATATTGAATTTGTTGTAGGCTATATTCATTAATAAAGTTCTGAAGTGAACAAAATTGCATCCTTTCTTGTTATCATATCACTATCAATAGTATTGATTAAATTTTCGACTTGGCAGGGTCAATTTAATTCTCCGTTTAATATAGTTCCACGCATATTATATAATAATGATGTGTATTACGTATTTTTTATATTACAGTATTAAAATTAATCATTATGGCACACTTCAAAATTAACCTTTTGGAACTTTGCACAAATTTTGCTGACTTTCTCATTAGTACGTCGTAAGTCAAATTACCGCAGTTTTAAGTTTTTATGGTAAAATATTTGTGCTATTTGGTAAATTGCGGTAAATTTGTCTTTGGCTATTCTTAAAGATAAAATTTGTTCCGCATAGTTTCGCTTATAAATCAGGTGACTTGATTAGCCAATCAAATCAAATAATTTAAAATAATTTGCATACGGGTCAAATTGGTTTTAAACTTGATCCGGATCAAATTGATTAATTAAAAAATTCCGATTGGCATCAACATAATTCAGACTCACCGTAACCCTAAAATTCTACTAGGGATCAATTTGATCCGGGTCAAGTTTAACTTGACCTAAAATCCAATTTGACCCGTAACATATACATATAAACAATTTACCACAACTTTGCAAATTACTTCTTGGAAGCCTTGGTATGATTAAATAATAATTATGTCATTAAAACCTATCATTATCACATAAGTTCACTCTATCTCTAATGAAATTCAATGTTTAAATTTTGAAATGACGAAAGACATTATAGTTTAATAAGCTACGTAGTGCTACATCTGTCGTAATTAGTATTTATATCATTATATGATGTTATTCTACTTACGACTTAAATTACATAAGTGTTGATTATGTTAGAAACAGCAATTGTTCCTATGAATGGTAAATGTTTTAAATCACGATCTTAAAATCTTGATTATCTGATTTTTAGTTGTTTAAAAATGCTTTAAAATTTTGTGATGTAATCATCGTAATAAATAAACAAAATTAGGTTATTCTATTTTATTAATTAAATAATAAATTTACTCAATTCGATTTTATTATTAAATAGTATTTCTTACTATTACTAAAATTATTAAATAAAATTACCTTGAATAATTATATCTCTTGGAAGACCTCAGTTGAAAAAAATTCGGTTGTACTTCACAAAATTTACAGAAATCGAAAAGCCTGCTCGACCAACGCCTCGTAAAAGTGTAACCACTGTGAAGAGGATTATGTTGATTTAGTTGTCCGATAAAAGAACATCTAACTAAGTGTAAAAGCTTCCAAAAAATGTCAAAAACGAGCAGCGCCTCCAAGTTTCTAGTTCTACAATGTCATTAAGCAAATTATACATAGATAGTATATTAGCGAAATTCATTTTTTCAGCTTTTACAGTAATAGAAAATCATTTGGGGAGAATTTATTGAAGCTGTACAATATCATATTAAAAATGTATTGAATGCACAAAATAAGCTTTTATGATTAGGCCGGAGGTTATACCAGTACGATCACGTTTCTTGTGTAACATGAAATGTGTGAGGGATGGTTTCCGTTCAACTTTTTTGATGTTCGCTATGCTGATTTTTGAAGAATCCTTTTTTAGTGTGGGTAATGGTTATCGTTTTTCTAATTCAGGCAAGTGTTATGGTGATTTTGACGACACGGGATGATGACACGTGCAACGTAAATGATAGTGTGGGAATATACTCGTGATTGTGTGTAAATATGTTGTGATCGGTGAATACACTTCAAAAATGACATTTATATGTTGTAACTTGACTATATGAGACACTTTTTTTTTGAAATTATGCCTGTTTATTGTTGCTAATTAATGCATGCGTGATCTGATTTTAAAATGTATTTTATACCGAATAATAATAAAAAATTACGATATATGAAACTGTTTGTCCTTGTATTCATAATAAGGGAGTTATGTGACCGAGGCTTGATGGCTTTCGATTGTTATCAATTATTGATACCGATAAAATTTTTTGGAAAAAAAAAGAACGAATGTATTATTTTGCGTACGTACTTTACTTTGTAATATTAAGATGATGATGTTGTTTTGTGAATTCTTTAATCATGATTAATTGATAGTTTATGATGTTCGAATTATGACATTTAATAATTAAGTATAGTGGTGTAATTATACAAAATTTATTCATGTAATAATAAAAAAAAATTCAGTTGTTTATGATTTGATATATCCAAAAACCTTAGTCAGACCGTGAGAAATTTTTAAATAAGGTGATCAGTTATGACGATCTATTTAAATCTGAATTACGATCATTTACATGTAAATGCCGTCATAATTCGTAATTGATCTATTAATATGAATTAATAATCAGTTGTAATATATTATTTTAAAAAAAAATCAACTTTTGATCATTACGCACATTTTGTATGAAAGTTAACAAATAGACTTCCGTTCGTTATGCACACATTGTGTCTTTGAAATTAACTGGGATACGGATAACGTTAATAACATGAGTTAATGAGTCACATACTGTGTATCGCCAGAATGTTAAGGTTTATAACAGTAACTCATGATAAAACTATAATAATTAACGCAAGTTTTAGATGAGAATTTTCTTGAGAAAAGTCACAATAATTTCGGTACAAACTCAACATTAAAACATATTATCTGTCAGGTAAGTTTGTAACAGAATTTTTTATAGAAATTTACGATAGAAGCTACGATAATTTTCATACAAACTAATTCACCTTTCGCCATTACCATAATAACATGTTGCATGTCACTGGATGATGAGTGAAGGTTCGTAATAAAATTTTCTACAGTAGCTAACGATGTCCTTAATGCAAATTGACTCAATTTTAACTACATACTGTGGACACTGAATAGCGAGGAACAGGATTTTACAATTTAATGCAAAATTAGCATCCTTAATTACGTATTGTATATCAAGTAAGGTTGTAACAGAATTATTTTTGCCTATATAGAATCTTGATAATCCTGTACAACTAACTTGCCTTTTATTGTTACTGGAATGGCGTGCAAGTTTTGTAACAGAAATTTTACAACAATTCACAATAGGAATCGCAATATTTTATTCCAATACAAACCATCTCAACTTTACCTATTTCATATATTAGAACAACGAATAAGTTTTGTAACAATTTTCTAGTTAACATTACACGTAATTGTTGGAATTAAAGGTTGTCCTTTTTTCTAGAGCAATATATTATTTTACTTGTAGGTGCACATGGGTTCCATGACCATTCAAACAATGCAAGTGTCTCTTATTTGGTGATTAGGCACTGTTTGCTGCAATTATAGTGCAAGGAAGGTGCGTATGAAGTTAATTCAGTTCACTTTAACGAGTGAGTTTCAAGAGAATGTAAATTACCAAGATGAGTGGGAAGTTTACTTTAATGTTTATGATTAGTATGAAATTTAATTTGATCCCTTTAATAATTGTGTCTGATTAACGTAACCAGTTAAATTATATTCACTTTAACAATTAGGCCACGCAAAATTAATTTTTCGTTTTACATAACCTGGTGTTTCAAAATTCTGGTCAGTGGGTCAGATTTTTTTTTTAAAAAAAATTAAATTTGTTTGGCCTAAATTAATTTATATTCACATCTAAGATCACGCAAAGTTAATTCCTCGGTTTGTATAACATGGAACCAGAAAATTTTGATTTTTTTTTTTATCGGTCCTATTGGGTAATTCTAAAAATTAAGGTCATCATTAGGGGATGGCGGAGAAAAAATTAGATGCCAAAATTGGAGTAATTTGCACAATAGGATTTTAAAAAAATTGTTTTTTGGAAAAATTGAGTCAGCAGGTTTTGCAAAACGAAAAATTAACTTTGCGTGGCCTGGCCACGTAAAGTTAATTTTTTGTTTTGCATAACACGATGTTCCAAAATTTAAGTCAATG
>QKWP01000048.1:493743-505945 GCA_003550325.1 Gigaspora rosea | reverse complement strand
TTTTTTTTTTTTTTTTTTTTTTTTTTTTTTTTTTTTTTTTTTTTTTTTTTTTTTTTAATCTAATATAAATTAATAAGCTCATATTGCTCATATTCGCATATAAGGCCACGCAAAATTAATTTTTCAGGTTGCATAACATGGAATCAGAAAAGTTTGCAAATCTATCGGATAATTTCAGAAGATCAAGTTTGACAGCAGAGAAAAGATCAAATGCCAAAATTGGAGCAATTGGCACAATAGGAATTTAAAAAAATTTTTTTTGGAAAAATTGGATCGCGTTTTTGCAAAACGAAAAACTAAATTTGCGTGGCCTGGCCGATTTTTTGTTTTGCGTAACACGGTGTTCAAAAATTCAAGTTGGCGATCGACTTTTTTCTTTTTTTTTTTTAAATCTATTATAAATTAATAAGCTCATGTTCACATATAAGGCCACGCAAAATTAATTTTTCGGTTTGCACAACATGGAATCAGAAAATTTTGTCGGAACTATCGGATAATTCCAGAAGATCAAGGTTATCACCGGAGAAAAAAATTAAATGCCAAAAATGAAATAATTGGCACAATAGGAATTTTTTTTAAAAAAAGGATTTTTTTTAAAAAAAAATTGGGTCGGTGGGTTATGCAAAACGAAAAATTAACTTTGCGTGGCCTTATCGGCTTTTCAATTATATTTTGTATATATCAATCAAACAGATTAGTCCAGTAAAAAATATAATTGAAAGGCAGCGAAAGGTTTTTCCTTACCTGACACATATGATCGTGCTGGTCCTGCACTGCATCGCATGCTGCGCAGCTATCTTATTAAATATATATAGTAACATTCATTCGGTAATGTTATCATAGAAAATCGATTAAAAATTTTAAAATTTACGCAAAGTATGTTGTGATGGGGTAAATTGTGGTTCGAAATAAATTTGCAAAATGCACATCAACGGTATTGTTAAATCACACCACTGATGTGTTCAACACCACAATTATTTTTGTTAATTGAGCTGAAGATCAGGTGGAACGCGATATTTTTAAAAAATGATCATAACGCAAAAATTCGGTTATGAAATCACCTTTGGGGCTCTAACAAAAAACATTCCTCGTGAAATTTTGGTATAAACTAATCCCCTGCTCAATCCCAGGTCTTAACCCTAACATAATATTAATCGAAATTTAATTTTTGTTTTTATAACATTTATATTGATTAACATGTCACACGAATTTTCATATTACTGGTGTTGAACACAAGCGGTAGTTTCAATTCCAGCCACATTTCAAAATCAGTCACCGTTGTTTTAACCCATTTTTTAAAATAATAAAAAATGCATAACATATGGGCAAAAATTTTTGATAGAAATCTTGTGATTATTAAAATTAAGAGATATAAGTAATGATTTATAAAATATTATGCGGCTTCATGATCAGTTTCATAAGCAATTTACAGTTAAGAACAGCAATTGACAAATTAAATACAATAATAATTATAATTATTATGCGGTTTCATACGGTTTCATATGCGATTCGTAAACAATTAACTAATCAAACCATTCAATTTTACCGGAAATCATGCAAGATCAATTCTATTTTATCGGAGATCATGCAATATCACATAAATGATTGGATTGAATTTTATAAACATTATCATGAATTTTTAATAATCACCAAATCAAAAAAATCCGTCCATATGAAAACTGTTTTTATTTACCACTCCTAGTTTGTTCCTCTATTGTCTATTAAAACTAGAAATAACTTCGGCGGATCATAGAAACCATGATAAAGTAGATTGCGTGGACATGATCAGGTTACACATTTTGTGCAGGTTATTACATGCGTATTTGATCAGGGCTTGTTTTGCAACCGTTTCTATTACTTATTGAATTTGGATAATGAAAAAAACTAAAATGCTATAGCATTACTCTAGCAAATTGACAGAAAATTTTTAAAACAATAATCAAATACAGCATTTAAAGTAATGAATTTTATTGTTAGAGTCAGGGCTAGAGCAAATAAAGGACTGGTATACAAAAATTTTAATAGTTTTTCTTTTAAAATGCAAAAGTATGTGGGTTATAAATGATTGATTAAAACATTATCTCATTTTACACTTTTAATCTTGCCAGCAGCATTTTTGAATTTAGATTCTTCGTAGTGTTTTAAATCTTTTTGAGACATATGTTCTCATGAAAACAAATTATTTAATTTAATGTTCTTTTATATTCTCAGCAGAAAAAGCTTATCTATATCCTGAAAATTTCGGACATTTGTTCAAATTTTTATCCCAGCCTTTCTGGTCTTTTAAGTTTATTCATTTTCTTTTCGGATAGTTTCAAAACTTCGCTCAATTTATAATTGTTAATCCGAACAAACAGTTAGGGTGGATCTGCAATTATATATTTGGATACTTTCAAAACAAAGTATGTATTAAAAAAGTCTACATAATGTAATGATATACATTTTAATAAGAAATTATTTAAAAAATTCATTCTAGAGGTAATAATCCATTCAATTTTATTTTTTTTCATATTAGTCAAAGCTAATGAATAATAATACACAAAGATTAAAATTCTCAATTTATTTTAATAACATTAATTCTTTTGAATTCAAGAGGAATGATGAAAGTTTACTCTGAAAAAATTAAATTTATATTTACAGTGCTTTTCCAATTAGGTTATTTGAAGATAAAATTATATTTACAGTGCTTTTCCAATTAGGTTATTTGAAGATAAAACTTCGTTTAATGATATTTTTTCATATTTTATCAATTGTGTAACAATCGATAATTGTTTCCTTATTTTGGGGAAGAGGCCGTCCCAAATTAGGAAATTGATTCAATTGATTAAATTTTGTGCTTTCACATTGTACTTTAATATTATTATCATATCGGAGTAATTTTAAGAAATCAGAAATCATCTAGAAATCGTAAGTGATTTCTTTTTTTGATGATTTAAATTTTACAAAATTATGCATAATTCGTTAGATTTTTATTTCGTATAAACGAGCCTCGTACAAAGATTATTCAATCAATTTCCTGATTTGGGACGGTCTCTCCTGTTATAACCAGTAAAAATTGTTTTGATCAACAAAGAGAGAATACAAGAAATTGAGTGCCTAAACATAAAAAAATGTCGGGAGAACCATTTTTCTAGACAAAAACATATAACTGGACATTCATATAACTGGACATTTCTTTAAGGCATCTCATAACCAAAAAATAGTATGTATTTAATTAATCCACAACATTTTGCAGTGTAATACAGTACGTACATACGTACGTATATATCTCCATTAAAACTGATACTTCCGCATGTAACTTTCTTTCTTGCGACAAAATGTCAATTTACAACAAACAACAAGTAGAAAAGCCAGAAAAAATCGACAGTTCATCAGATATTAATCAAATAACTGATAATGTTACCCAATTGTATTTAGATGATAACAAGTCACAGAATTCTTCACAGGCTTTTCTTGATGAAATTGTTAAAAAAATATGTAATCTGTATAATGAAGAAAGGTTGAAAGGCAAAGATTCCCGTACAATTCTTGATACGCTAGAACAGTTTCTAATAAAGAATAAACAAAATCCTGATAATATTATCAATTTTTGCAAAAATTATCAAATCAATCCTACGGTTCAACATATTCTTGCATGTTGTTATCTTTATGGTAAATGGGTTGAAACGGATCAACATAAGGCATTCATATATTATCAAAAATCTGCTGAGATGGGTTATTCTGGTGGAGCATCTGGTGTTGGATATTGCTATCAGAATGGAATTGGTGTTGAAAAAGATGAACATAAGGCATTCATTTATTATCAAAAATCTGCAAAAATGGGTATCGTCCAAGGAACATATAACGTTGCAAATTGTTATATTAATGGAATTGGAGTTGAAAAAGATGGACATAAGGCATTCATTTACTATCAAAAATCAGCGGAAATGGGACATGCAAATGGAACAAATGAAGTTGGACGTTGTTATCTTAATGGAAATGGAGTTGAAAAGGATGATAATAAGGCATTCATTTATTTTCAAAAATCAGCAGAGATGGGTAGTGCAGCCGGATCGTTTAATGTTGGAGATTGCTATCATAATGGAATTGGAGTTGAAAAAAATGAATATAAAGCATTCACTTATAATCAGAAATCAGCAGAAATGGGAAACGCTGGTGGAATGATGAGGGTTGGATATCATTATGAAAAAGGAATTGGAGTTGAAAAAGATGAAGATAAGGCATTCATTTATTATCAAAAATCTGCAAAAATGGGAAACGTCCAAGGAACATATAACGTTGCAAATTGTTATATTAATGGAATTGGAGTTGAAAAAGATGGACATAAGGCATTCATTTACTATCAAAAATCAGCGGAAATGGGACATGCAAATGGAACAAATGAAGTTGGACGTTGTTATCTTAATGGAAATGGAGTTGAAAAGGATGATAATAAGGCATTCATTTATTTTCAAAAATCAGCAGAGATGGGTAGTGCAGCCGGATCGTTTAATGTTGGAGATTGCTATCATAATGGAATTGGAGTTGAAAAAAATGAATATAAAGCATTCACTTATAATCAGAAATCAGCAGAAATGGGAAACGCTGGTGGAATGATGAGGGTTGGATATCATTATGAAAAAGGAATTGGAGTTGAAAAAGATGAAGATAAGGCATTCATTTATTATCAAAAATCTGCAAAAATGGGAAACGTCCAAGGAACATATAACGTTGCAAATTGTTATATTAATGGAATTGGAGTTGAAAAAGATGGACATAAGGCATTCATTTACTATCAAAAATCAGCGGAAATGGGACATGCAAATGGAACAAATGAAGTTGGACGTTGTTATCTTAATGGAAATGGAGTTGAAAAGGATGAATATAAGGCATTCATTTATTTTCAAAAATCAGCAGAGATGGGTAGTGCCTTTGGATCGTATAATGTTGGAGATTGCTATCAAAATGGAATTGGAGTTGAAAAAGATGAATATAAAGCATTCGCTTATTATCAGAAATCAGCAGAGATGGGGCATGCTAATGGAATATATTATGTTGGATATTGTTATGATGAAGGAATTGGTGTTGAAAAAGATGAAAATAAAGCATTCACTTATTATCAGAAATCAGCAGAGATGGGGGATGCTTATGCAACATGTAGGGTTGGTTATTGTTATCAGAATGGAATTGGAATTGAAAAGGATGAAAATAAGGCATTCATTTGTTATCAAAAATCTGCAGAGATGGATAGTGCCATTGGATCGTATATTGTTGGATATTGTTATGCTGAAGGAACTGGTGTTGAAAAGGATGAACATAAAGCATTCACTTATTATCAGAAATCAGCAGAGATGGGGGATTCTGATGGAACATATCGGGTTGGAATTTGCTATCAAAATGGAATTGGAGTTGGAAAAGATGAATATAAGGCATTCATTTATTTTCAAAAATCAGCAAAGATGGGACATGCTAATGGAACATGTAAGGTCGGATATTGTTATCATGAAGGAATTGGAGTTGAAGTGGATGAACATAAAGCATTCATTTATTGTCAAAAATCAGCAGAGATGGGAAGTGCCGTTGGATCGTGTAGTGTTGGGTATTGTTATGCTGAAGGAACTGGTGTTGAAAAGGATGAACATAAAGCATTCACTTTTTATCAGAAATCAGCAGAGATTGGGTATGCTGATGGAACATATCAGGTTGGATATTGTTATGAAAAAGGAATTGGTGTTGAAGTGGATAAACATAAGGCATTCATTTACTATCAAAAATCCGCAGAGATGGAGGACGCTGATGGAACATGTAAGGTTGGGGATTGTTATAATGAAGGAATTGGAGTTGAAATGGATAAACATAAGGCATTCATTTGTTATCAAAAATCCGCAGAGATGGGTAATGCTGATGGAGCATATAATGTTGGACATTGTTATGAAGAAGGAACAGGTGTAGAAAAGGATGAACATAAAGTATTCACTTATTATCAGAAATCAGCAGAGATGGGGCATGCTAATGGAACATATAAAGTTGGATATTGTTATGAAAAAGGAATTGGTGTTGAAGTGGATAAACATAAGGCATTTACTTATTATCAAAAATCTGCAGAAATGGGCAATGCTCATGTAACATATATTGTTGGATATTGTTATGAAAACGGAATTGGAGTTGAATTGGATAAACATAAGGCATTCATTTGTTATCAAAAATCCGCAGAGATGGGTAATGCTGATGGAGCATATAATGTTGGACATTGTTATGAAGAAGGAACAGGTGTAGAAAAGGATGAACATAAAGTATTCACTTATTATCAGAAATCAGCAGAGATGGGGCATGCTAATGGAACATATAAAGTTGGATATTGTTATGAAAAAGGAATTGGTGTTGAAGTGGATAAACATAAAGCATTTATTTACTATCAAAAATCTGCAGAAATGGGCAATGCTCATGTAACATATATTGTTGGATATTGTTATGAAAACGGAATTGGAGTTGAATTGGATAAACATAAGGCATTCATTTGTTATCAAAAATCCGCAGAGATGGGTAATGCTGATGGAGCATATAATGTTGGACATTGTTATGAAGAAGGAACAGGTGTAGAAAAGGATGAACATAAAGTATTCACTTATTATCAGAAATCAGCAGAGATGGGGCATGCTAATGGAACATATAAAGTTGGATATTGTTATGAAAAAGGAATTGGTGTTGAAGTGGATAAACATAAAGCATTTACTTATTATCAGAAATCAGCAGAGATGGAGTATGCTAATGGAACATATCAGGTTGGATATTATCATGCTGAAGGAACTGGGGTTGAAAAAGATGAACATAAAGCATTCACTTATTATCAGAAATCAGCAGAGATGGGGCATGCTGATGGAACATATAAAGTTGCATATTGTTATGAAAAAGGAATTGGTGTTGAAGTGGATAAACATAAGGCATTCATTTACTATCAAAAATCCGCAGAGATGGAGGACGCTGATGGAACATGTAAGGTTGGGGATTGTTATAATGAAGGAATTGGAGTTGAAATGGATAAACATAAGGCATTCATTTGTTATCAAAAATCCGCAGAGATGGGTAATGCTGATGGAGCATATAATGTTGGACATTGTTATGAAGAAGGAACAGGTGTAGAAAAGGATGAACATAAAGTATTCACTTATTATCAGAAATCAGCAGAGATGGGGCATGCTAATGGAACATATAAAGTTGGATATTGTTATGAAAAAGGAATTGGTGTTGAAGTGGATAAACATAAAGCATTTATTTACTATCAAAAATCTGCAGAAATGGGCAATGCTCATGTAACATATATTGTTGGATATTGTTATGAAAACGGAATTGGAGTTGAATTGGATAAACATAAGGCATTCATTTGTTATCAAAAATCCGCAGAGATGGGTAATGCTGATGGAGCATATAATGTTGGACATTGTTATGAAGAAGGAACAGGTGTAGAAAAGGATGAACATAAAGTATTCACTTATTATCAGAAATCAGCAGAGATGGGGCATGCTAATGGAACATATAAAGTTGGATATTGTTATGAAAAAGGAATTGGTGTTGAAGTGGATAAACATAAAGCATTTACTTATTATCAGAAATCAGCAGAGATGGAGTATGCTAATGGAACATATCAGGTTGGATATTATCATGCTGAAGGAACTGGGGTTGAAAAAGATGAACATAAAGCATTCACTTATTATCAGAAATCAGCAGAGATGGGGCATGCTGATGGAACATATAAAGTTGCATATTGTTATGAAAAAGGAATTGGTGTTGAAGTGGATAAACATAAGGCATTCATTTACTATCAAAAATCCGCAGAGATGGAGGACGCTGATGGAACATGTAAGGTTGGGGATTGTTATAATGAAGGAATTGGAGTTGAAATGGATAAACATAAGGCATTCATTTGTTATCAAAAATCCGCAGAGATGGGTAATGCTGATGGAGCATATAATGTTGGACATTGTTATGAAGAAGGAACAGGTGTAGAAAAGGATGAACATAAAGTATTCACTTATTATCAGAAATCAGCAGAGATGGGGCATGCTAATGGAACATATAAAGTTGGATATTGTTATGAAAAAGGAATTGGTGTTGAAGTGGATAAACATAAGGCATTCATTTACTATCAAAAATCCGCAGAGATGGAGGACGCTGATGGAACATGTAAGGTTGGGGATTGTTATAATGAAGGAATTGGAGTTGAAATGGATAAACATAAGGCATTCATTTGTTATCAAAAATCCGCAGAGATGGGTAATGCTGATGGAGCATATAATGTTGGACATTGTTATGAAGAAGGAACAGGTGTAGAAAAGGATGAACATAAAGTATTCACTTATTATCAGAAATCAGCAGAGATGGGGCATGCTAATGGAACATATAAAGTTGGATATTGTTATGAAAAAGGAATTGGTGTTGAAGTGGATAAACATAAAGCATTTACTTATTATCAGAAATCAGCAGAGATGGAGTATGCTAATGGAACATATCAGGTTGGATATTATCATGCTGAAGGAACTGGGGTTGAAAAAGATGAACATAAAGCATTCACTTATTATCAGAAATCAGCAGAGATGGGGCATGCTGATGGAACATATAAAGTTGCATATTGTTATGAAAAAGGAATTGGTGTTGAAGTGGATAAACATAAGGCATTCATTTACTATCAAAAATCCGCAGAGATGGAGGACGCTGATGGAACATATAAAGTTGGATATTGTTATGAAAAAGGAATTGGTGTTGAAGCGGATAAACATAAGGCATTCATATACTATCAAAAATCCGCAGAGATGGGGGATGCATATGTAGCATATATTGTTGGATATTGTTATGAATACGGAATTGGAGTTGAAGAGGATGAACATAAGGCATTCATATATTATCAAAAATCTGCAGAGCTGGGGTATGATTATGGAACATATATTGTTGGAATTCGTTATACTGAAGGAACTTGTGGTGTTGAAAAGGATGAGCATAAAGCGTTCATTTAT
Organism: Gigaspora rosea; assembly: GCA_003550325.1. Classification (NCBI taxonomy): domain Eukaryota; kingdom Fungi; phylum Glomeromycota; class Glomeromycetes; order Diversisporales; family Gigasporaceae; genus Gigaspora; species Gigaspora rosea. The sequence goes on along the minus strand of QKWP01000048.1, from coordinate 496,958 downwards.
TATCAAAAATCGGCAGAGCTAGGGAACACTAGTGGAATGTCAAGAGTTGCAGAATGTTATCGAAATGGCATTGGAATAGCAAGAGATTTGGATAAGGCCAAATACTGGTTTCAAAGGTAAATTTTAATTTAAGTTTAAATTTATGCCGGTACCACAACAATTGTAAGATCAGATGTAATTGAAAAAAGCAAAAAAATTTGGGAATTTCCAAATAAGATAGAAAATGAAAGAAGTTTCAATTGACTCTTGTTTCATATAAAGGCCCAAAGATCAAACTTATAACAAGAGCGTTTGTAAATTAGCACAAGTTTAAATCACTTAACTTTCGTTCATTCGCTTATTCTTGAAATTGTATGGTCGTACAAACATTAATTGCTTAACTGGCGCATTGATCTGCCAATGCTAATCCACTTAAACCGGAAACCCCTCCAGAATTTGATTCAACCACTTATGGTTCACTTGAACCAGACTTTTAATTATTGTACTTCAATTGATCTACATCATTTCTACAGTTACATGATAAATGTTTGTGTACAGTACCAAACAACTTCGAGGATAAAAGAATTAACACAAGTCATATGACACACACTTGGGCTTAGTTGCATAAGTTTCAGGCTTCTATATTTAATAACTTTGATTTTACGTCCTTATTTGAAATATTTTCGTTTTCGACCTCATATGTAAATTCCCCAAAATTTTTGTCAGAGTACTAAAACTGACTTACAGATAAAACTTCGAACTATAGATGATTTTTAAGAATAGACCGTTCGTTACGTCTGATCTGTTATTCGATGTATGTGGTGGATCGTGTTATATAGCCAGGGCACTAAATTGTACATATATTCATTCAATAATATTTAATAACTTCATTTGTTTAATTCACCGATTAGAGCAAAAGATTCAACATTAGGTATTATACATCATATTAATTTATTATACCGGTAAATTACGTATATTGTTATTATTTTGTTCATAATTTAAAATTAACGAAAATTTATAAATAATTACTAGCAAAAAATGAATGGGCTGATAATTCAGAAATCGAGTATGATTTGAAAAAATTATTAATGGAAAATAAGTATCAATTATCATGGTTTTCTTACGATGACTTTGAAGATATTGAAGAAATTGGTAAAGGTGGATTTGCAACTGTATATTATGCTACATGGTTTGATCAAAGCCAATTTGTAAAAAGATATGTCGCGCTTAAATTACTTCATAAATCAAATAATTATCGTGATGAATTTATAAAGGAGGTAATTGTTATCAATTATTTTTTTACCAATTATCATTCATTTAGCAATTTTTAAAATATGATTTATTTTAATAATTAGTTAAAAGCGTATTGTGATATCGGTCTTAAAGATCCAACTTTTTTAAAATGTTTTGGTATTTCGAGAGATAAAGTTACTAAAGATTATATTCTTGTCATGGAATATGCTTCAGAAGGTTCTTTGCGCCAAAATTTACAAACTATAGCGCAAACAGATTGGAAAGACAAACTAAATCTACTACAATGTATTGCATCAGATCTTCAGATAATTCATTCGCATGACCTTATTCATCGTGATTTACATAGCGGAAATATACTGCTTAATAGTCATAAAAGCGCATACATTACAGATTTAGGACTTTCGATAGCAACTAAATCAAAATCAGATGGAATTTTTGGTATTTTACCATACATTGCTCCAGAAGTTTGGGTCAAACAACAATATACTAAAGCATCTGATATTTATTCATTTGGTATGATCATGTGGGAAATTTTAAACGGTAAACCTGTTCCTTTTGAGGAGACATCTAAATTACAATCTAAATTACAATATAAAATCCAACAAATATGTGATGGTTTACGACTACCTATCCACGAAAATACAGCATTATGCTACGCAGATTTAATCAAAAAATGTTGGAATGCAGAACCAGAAAGACGACCAACGGCAAAAGAAGTTTCTGATATTTTTACAGAATGGCAGAATAATGAAATTATTTTGTCAGAATTATCAGAATCTGATAAAAAATTACAAATTAAGAAAAATGAATATACGCAAATATATAATGATTCACATTATAAAAGTAGTTTTATCCCATCTAATATTTATTATAAAGGTAAGTTTAATATTAATTTATATTATTATATTATATCATTGTTATCATTAATTTATAATCTTCTTTATAGACACTAAAGCGTATGAATTAGAAATACCGGATGACATTGATGAATAAAAGTAACCTCCTAATTTTAGAATAGAAAATATTGTAGAGGATATTTAACCTTTATTTATAAAATTAAACCTGCTTGTGAAATTGTATCTTTTATTTATTTATTAAAAAATTTGAAAATATTCATTTATATCGATTTCAATTTTTAAAATATCAAGTATTTTAATAATCTTTGAATATGCGAGTTTTAAAATTTTTGCATATAGAATTTGTTGTTGGTTATGTTCATTAATAAAGTTCTGGAGTGAAGCGAACAAAATTGCTGCATTTCTTGCTACCATATAAATTTTCGACCGTGCAGAGTCAATTTAATTATTCGTTTAATATAATCCTACGCACATTATGTTAATCAGATAAATTGCAGCATTAGTCATGATGTGCATTACGTATTTTTATATTAAAGAATTTTGATCTGCTTGTGAACGAAGTCACAAGGCGGGACATTATTGCGAGTCACCGGACCCTTCATGTGACTGCAGATCAGGTACGACGAAATGGTATTTGAGTAACCTGATGATCTGTATCGATTTCCTTCGTTCTTTGAGTTTTCTGCTCGACATTGCGTCCAGCACCGTCGCAAGAACAAGCCAGTTTTTTCTTTGTTGCTATTTGTTTCTTATCAAGCGAAGGAGTATTTCCAAGCTTTCAAGAATAAAAATCGTATATAGGCTTTGTAGTCGGTCCTAAATATATATATAGGAATAATAGGAATTGAGTAAAGTGGTATTGGTAAACGACTTTACAAGAACACCATACTGACTCCCAACTCTTGCAATTTTTCCTAGTAATATTTTAGGGAAAAGGGAGGATATGCACTAGCCGATATAATGGTGAATACGTGCGAACAGCGGGTACAAGAAGTATTTCGTACGAATTTAAATTAATTCTTGGTTGGAATAGAGTTGGATTTACCTGTAAAGCATTTTGGAATTTATGCAATACGTATGAAAGCAATACGGCTACGGTTGTAATGTGAGTATATAGTACAGGGT
>QKWP01000048.1:454046-489881 GCA_003550325.1 Gigaspora rosea | reverse complement strand
TAATCCCATACTGAATTACGTGATTAGAGACAGGAAGAGGACGTGACTATAGGAAGGGTTGGTCACGACTGTTGTGTGCGAGGAAGGGGCACACGACGTGACGAGCAATAATAAATAGCAAATAAATTAATCATTATGGCACATGTCGGATTAACCTTTTTGATCTTTGCGCCAATTTTGCTGACTTTGCTCATTAGTACGTCATAAGTTAAATTAAAATTTTGTCAGATTTAAGATTGTTAAATTACCGGTACTTGTTTTAAATTTTTTTTTGGTAAATCACTTGTGATATTTGGTAAATTACAATAAATTTACCTTTGGTTATTCTTAAAGATAAAGTTTGTGCAGCATAATTTCGCTTATAAATCAGGAGACATAATTGGCTAAAAACTCCTAAACCAAAACAAAAATATATACATATAGAAAATTTACCGCACCCTCAGCAAATGACTTCATGGTAGCCTTGGTCAGATTCAATAATAATTATGCCATTAAAACCTACTATTATCACATAGGGTTCACGCTAGCCATATTGAAACTCAGTATATAAATTTTGAAATAACGAAAACAATAGGCTACCGAAGTGCTACGAATGTCATAATTAGTATTATATGATGTTATTTTACTTAAGAATTAGATTGCATAAGTGTTGATTACGCTAGAAGCAGGAGTTGTTCCTCTATTGTCCATAAAAACTAAAAATAATTTCAGCGACTCGGGAAATGATAGGTAGATTACGTGAACACATGATCAGGTTACACATTTTGTGCAGAATCATCAGAATCATTCCATGAGGTATTGAATTTGGATAATGAGAAAACAAAAACGGCTGGCGCATTACTCTAGCAAATTGACGGAAAATTTTTAAAACAATCAGCATTTAAAGTATTAAATTCATTGCAAGGTCGGGCTAAAGCAAAATAAAAATAAGAATTTCGATAATTTTCTTTTAAAATGCAAAAGTATGTTGTTATAAACGATTTATTGTCAAAAAACATTATCTCATTTACACTTATAATCTTGTAAACATCGTTTTAAATTAGATTCTTCGCAGTGTCTGAAATCTTTTTGAGACATATGTTCTCATGAAAACAAATTATTTAATTTAATATTCTTTTATCTTCTCAGCAAAAAAGGCTTATCTATATCCTAAAAATATCGGACATATGTTCAAATTTTTATACCAGCCTTTCTGGTCTTTTAAGTTTATTCATTTTCTTTTCAGGTAGTTTCAAGTTAATCCGAACAAACAGTTAGGTGGATCTGCAAGTATAATTTGGTAATGATCTACATTTTAATAAGAAATCATTTAAAAAATTCAGAGGTAATAATCCATTCAATTTTATTTTTTTTTATATTAGCCAAAGCTAATGAATAATAATAAACAAAGATCAAAATTCTCAGTCTATTTTAATAACATTAATTCTTTTGAATTCAAGAAGTATGATGAAAGTTTACTTTGAAAAAATTAAATTTATATTTACAATGCTTTCCAATTAGGTTGAGGATAAAATTTCGTTTAACGTTATTTTTTATCATATTTATCAATTGTGTCAGTGATGTCGTGTTTACTATGTCCATACCTTTTTTTGGCTTGTCCATGTCCATGTCCATGTCCATACATCTTATAATAAAGTATAAATTAATAAAAAATATACAATTATGTAAAATTTAGTGATAAATTATTTTTACTTAATTTTAAATTATATTATCATAATAAAATTTCAAGTAATTTAATTTATTTTTTTGTTTAAAAATGACCAAAACTGTCCAAACTCCACGACTAGTGATTTGCCATTTATATGATGTCCAAATTTTTTTAGCGTACAGTACTGGGATGTCACACGGACTAATTAATCAAAACAATGTTCGATAACTATGTGATTTATCATATTGCAGATTTTTTACGTTACCACAAAGCAAATTGATTTACTTCTATATATCTTATCGGATTTTATTAACTCATATGAAGATCGATATTTTAGATATTTGATATTTTAAAATGTATCAACTTATTATACAGGCGTGCAATCGCCTTGAAATTTTCACCAGTTATTTATATAAAGTCAAAGAATAAAGCTATGGTTTTATTTTTTCTATTAATATGTGGGTTTTAACATTTACTTTATAGAGTACTTGAAAATTCATTAATTAGGACGAAAAAAGTTACATTAAAACATATAAATCGAAACTTAATTAGAAAATTTTTGATCTGCACTCTACCGCGTTCCGGTGCCGGGAGGGTGCCATAAAAAGGACAGTATACCTAGAAAAGGCGGTTTTAAAAGCAAAAGAGGCCTTACCAAAGGGGCGAAAGCCCTGGTACCAAAGAAAAGGAAGTTCATTGATTGGAATATGGACGAAGTCCAAGGAAAACGCGTAAAGACTCATGACACTAGGTCAAAATCTGTTAACAAAGGAGAAAACATGAACGTCGCGCAAGAAAGCACAGTAACTAAACTAAACTCAGAACAGGGACAGGAACAAACCGTAGCTACATCTAATAATACATCGATTGATTGGTCAGAGGATGTGGACCTGGAGTTCTCTGTGGGGGAAGACTTAACAGACACAGGTTCAAGTAACTCTGACGAATCGGAAAATTCGACGGGGAATATAAAGGAACTTTCTGGAAAGATGGCGGAAAGATCTGACGTAATGAATACTGATATGCAGGTTGACGATCTAAACCAAATTTCAGGCAATGTTACGTCAAATTCAGATAAGAAATCATCGGAAGTTCGTCAATGGACCAGTTTATTCACTAAACTAAAGAGTGGCAAAGCAACTTACTCTAACTTTGCCCCTAGAGATAGAATTCACACAAAAAATGATAATGCATTAATCTTTAATATTCAGGGCCTAGAGAACATCTCAATTAATGATATTGTTGCTGCACTTTATACAAAAATGGGTGATGAATTGATTGCAGCTAAGCCGCACTACAAAAGAGGGAAACGTTTGTACCTTGAGGTTATTTTTAATAATCAAGAAAAACAACAATTGTACGCTACACAAGGAATTAATATTTTTAAACGATCACTTTTTGGGTATATTCCAGTCAATCTTAGACGTACTTTCCTGTCTGTTAGGTTACGAAATGTCCCAATGGGACCCAAGTATCTCTAAAAAGATTAAAGAGGCTACTGAGGACTTTGGTGTTATATCATCAATCAAGCCCTTGGTATATGAAGGGACTCCAGTATGTACAAACCAGTGGGTGGTAACGTTCGAAACAACAGAGGACCCAGATCTTGCTAAAAGAATCCCTAGACATACTCATATTTGGGACCAGAAAGTCACACTAGAATGGAAAGAGGCACCCAAACTTTGCTTCTATTGTGACAAGGAAGGTCACATCAAAAGGGACTGTGAAGAACTTAAGAAATCTATTGAGTTTCGAAAATGGCAAAAGGAACATAGAGTACGGGCAAGAAACCTTGAAACAACTGAACCTTTAACTTTTAGTGTTAATAATCCATACGTTTCAGAGGCTATGCAAGGTTCGAGCACTGATTCTAATAGTAATAGTCAAGAGAAGGCCAGTGAAGAAAGTGGAAAAAATTCAGAACAAGTAACGAATGAGGCGATTGTGGATGACCGACCTGATGAACGGATACAGGAAACCCATGACCTACCGACTACTTCTACTTCTGGAGGAGAAGAAGGGAAAATAGTTGATACTCTGACCACTGAAGAGATGGAGAAAAGCAGAACTGAGGACGGGGGTCAAGAGCTCAAGAATGGAGACGATATGGATTCAATAGAAACGAATGAAGATTTGAAACAAGCAATGGACGAAGACAGTTTTATAAAAGTAACTAATAAAAAAAGAAAAAAAAAAAAACTGGAATCCCAGTAGCAGAGAAAAGGGTTTCCCCTTACCAGAAAAATAGAGAAGTTAAAAAAAAGCAGGGTCCTGTCGGGTAGATGAACGGTCATTCACCCCGTTAGATTTATAAATTGCACCTGCAATTATTCATATTTTTCTTTATTTTTATATATATATACATGCACAACACGATCAAGATAGCTACCCTAAATGTTAAGGGTTTAAACAACAAACAAAAGTTTCAAAAAACGATGACATTATTAAAATCATATAAATTAGACATAATTGTTATACAAGAAACCAATCTTCACGACTTTGCTATTAGAAATTTTCTTGCACAGCAATGGATTTTCGATTCATACTGGACATCCAAAACTGCGATTCTGGCAGGAAAAAAAGAAATAAAGTTTGAAAAAATTAATGAATCAAATAACGGACGAGTTATATCAGCACGTTTCAACTTTAAACGACGCTCATATCTGGTCACAAACGTATATGCTCCACCAAATATTGAGGACCGGGTGACCTTTTTTAATAGTTGGTCTCCACAAATAGACGAAGAAGTTATTAATATAGTAGCTGGGGACTTTAATGTGAATTTGGATCCTTATGAAAATAGAATTAGCCAAGCAGAACCGCATAACGATCCATCATGTGATGTTTTAAAACAAAAGATGCAAGAGTACATAGATACAGCAGAGATTATAGGGCTTAAACCCTTTCTTACTTTTTACCAGAGGACTCGGGGTAGTCAACTGATGGCCACGCGTCTGGACTATATTTTTATCGATGCTAATAATGCTCAATATTGTAATAGTATTTCTACTAGGTATGGAAATTCGGACCACCTGCTTGTTGAGTGTGAATTGCACTTCGCACAGGATCACCCACAGGCAGCATATTGGAAGTTTGATAAACGATGCTGGGTTAATTCAAAAGTTAGAAAGGAAATCGAGGAGGAGCTGCGTAATATTGATATAGACAAATGGGACCGTCATAAATGTATTATTCAATCGATTATAAGGGCCTATAAACCGCAAGTAGCTCTGGGAAATAAAATTCAAAGACTACATAAAAGGCTCACGGAAATAAACTCGAAATTAATGCACAATAACGAGTATGAGGACCTACGACTAGTAGCAGAAAAAGTAAATCAACAATTGCAAGAAAACTTGTCCTCTTTAGCAGAAAAATGGCAAATTAGATCAAAAGCGAAATGGGTAGAAAGTGGAGAAAAGTCCACGAAATATTTCTTTATGCGATATAAGACTAGGCTCTCTTCTACACCTACCTCTAAAATTAAAGACCCGAGCAACCCATTGAATGAAGATCCGGTTACCATCCTTCAATACATTAAGGATAACTTCGAACAACTTTATAAAACAGAAGAAATTGATACGGAAGCAGTTGAGAAATTAACCCAGGACCTACCTCAAGTATCGATAGCTCAAAACTTGTCACTAATTAAAAGAATTACTGAGGAAGAAATCGGTATGGTTATAGACACGCTTGCCAACAATAAGTCGCCAGGAACTGACGGTCTCAGTTATGAATTTTACAAGTTAGCAAAAGAAGAGGTTCTCCCAGTGCTAGTGAAATTGTTTAACAGGGTACTAGAAACAGGGGAGATGCCAATTTCTTGGAGCCAGAACATTATTACGCTCATTCCTAAGAAAAAAGAAAACTTAGAGGCAATTAGTAATTGGAGACCGATTTCGCTTACTAACTGTGATGTGAAAATTTTTATGAAAATTTTAGCCAATCGACTAAATATAATATGTGCAGACATTATTGGGTATTATCAAAGAGGATTTGTTACCGGAAGATCTATATCAGATGCGGCCCTTGATGTATTAACAGTGATGAGAAATCAAAGTGATCAATCCAAGCAGCAATGGCTCCTCTTTATAGACCAACAAAAAGCTTTCGACAGAGTCAACCATGACTACTTACAAACGGTCCTTTCTAAAATGAGCTTTGATTTAAAATTTATTAACGTAGTTAAATCATTGTTTTCAACTCAACAAGCATATATTACGGACGCCGGCCTGATTTCTGAACCCTTCAGGGTTAAAAGAGGAGTTCGACAGGGAGATCCGTTGTCCCCTCTTTTATATGTACTTGCAATTGAACCCTTCTTGAGACAGATACACGTGAGCATCAATGGTATTAATATTAAAAATCAGCACTTTAAAATTGCTGCATACGCAGACGATTTGACTATTGGTATTAGTTCCCAAGACGACTGGCTTAAGTTTACAGAGATAACTAAAATGTATGAATTAGCATCGAATGCTAGGGTTAACAAGTCGAAAACAGTTCTAGTACCGATTACAACAGCAGCACAAGAGTTTAATTTACCCGGTGAAAGGAATTTTAAGAAACTGGCAAAAGACGAACCAATATCGATTCTTGGGTATAAGGTAGACAGCGGAGGCAATCCTATAAAGCATTTATGGGAGGACCTAGCTTGTAATGTTCAAAATAAAATCCAGTCCATGGCGAATAGAAACCTTTCATATAAAGGTAGAATACTAATAGCGAAATCATTGTTTATCTCAAAGATGTGGTATCTCGCATACCTTATACCCCCGAAAAGAAAACAGTTATATGTCCTCAATAATATGATGATAGAATGGGTTAAAAATAGGTCGAAAATGCTCCCACGTTACTCAACCTTTCAACAAGGATATGATCAAGGAGGCTTGGCAGCTCCAATATTGAAAGATGCTCTAGATGCCAGGCTAATTACAGTTTTCATTAAACTGTTGACGGGTGATAGTTTTTGGGGGAAAGTTGAATGTGCAATAATTATTGAGAGCTTGCAGTACAAAAGAAATATAACATTAAAGGAAGCACTAAATAGTAATACAAATACAACCAAGGGCTGGCCAGAGAGATGGAAGCCATAAGTTTTGGCATGGCATTGGCTGGAAGGAAAAGTGATTGGAAGAGATGATGAACCATGGGATCAAGGAAATGTTAGCATTGGAGGCCAGTGTGGCAGCTATTCAGTAAAAAAAGCCACAGAATTCTTACGGGCCAAAGTTAAACTATCTCAAAGCAGTCGGACCATGTGGACTGAATTAAAGAGAAATGGACACTTAACAGGAAAAAGGATGTTGTTTGGAGGCTGAACTTCCAGGCACTTCCTCTAGGATACCGGCTACTACATATCAATAGAGAAGAAAATGGCGAATGTCCGGCATGTCCCGGAGAGTTACAAACTCCACTACACTTCGCACTGGAATGCAAGATTAGCAAAATGATTTGGAGGGAAGCATATAAATGCTTGGCTAATTCGAGTAATGACAGGATTTCTGACTCGTGGGATGAAATTTTCTCTGCATCTAATATTGAAGAGACTACAAAATGTAAGGCAGCATTATGGCTGCATATCACCTGCTTATATGAGATCTGGTGTTGGTATACCCAGATCAAATGGGGACACAAGCGGATTCCAGAAACGAATTTACCTGCTATAATCCAGATGCGATTGAGCAACGAGGTAAAGGTGCTGAAGGCGTTACAAGAGGGGGTAATAAAAAGGTAGAAAAAGTTAGGAAGTACCTTGTTCAGAATGTACTTTGATTTTTAAATTATAAATAAAGTGCGCCTACATAGCATCCTCATTAATAAGAGGTTTAAAAAAAAAAAAAAAAAAAAAACTTAATTAGAACTTTAGCGAAAAAGAAACCATAGCTACTTTGAAACAGTTCTGACGAACAGTTTTCAATTAAAAAAATTAGATAAATAAGTACAATATTTATATGATACCTTTAGAATTTTGCGCTTTTCTTTATAATTAAGTAAAGTAAAATTACATTCGATCATTTATTTTAATTTTACTGATAAAATTCTGCATTATGATATATTACATAGTTATCAGACATAGTTTTATTAATTAGTCTGTGTGACACCCCAGTACAGTACGTACAGTATGTATAGTACTTACCGTATATAATAAAATTGCTCTAGTGGTTATATTTTAAACTTTTTTTAATATTAGTCTATATTACAATTAATATAATATTTAATTCTATTTTAATAGATAAATATTTAGGTCGTTCGAAGTTAATTATCTGGTTAACATCACTTTCCAGGACTCCCAGAAGAGAAGGCAAATGAACGAACATATAAAATGAACAAACTGTAGTAAATCTATTATAAACGAATTGACTTCAAGTTAAATTTAGTCCAGAGATTTTAGTTGAGTTGCTAATTAGGTCAGATAAATTTGATTCAATAGTAACATTATATTCCTCTTATAAAAGAGAGAAGCAAAAAAAAAAAAATTAATAAATAAAAATTATATAATGCATTTATCCAAGAAAAAGGCTTCGTACGTATAGGCAAAATTCTCGTGATCTAGTGATCGGATCTGCATTATTTTAAAGTATGCAGCTAGTGATATGAAATCATTAAAATAATACTTTAGCGTACAGTACATATAGTGTTTATATAAAAAATTAAGATTATATAATAAAGTTAAATTAGTATCAATATTTTAATTTTTTTAATGTTAGTCTATATTATAATTAATGTAATGTTTAAACCTATTTTAATAAGCAAATATTTAATATAGCAAATTAGTAATATACTATGTACATATACAGACAGAAAAATATAACAATCAGGCTAGAAACATTTTAACTACTACAGATATTAGAGAATTAGTAATATAAAAGATTATTAAATATAATTTATTGTATTGATAATTTTAATTCAAGATTAAATTATTTTATATCTACTATTATTAATTGTTTTAAATATATATTGATTTTATTTGAAATTTATTTTAAATAATATTTATGACATTATACAAATATACTTTATAAAAGATAATTTATAATTTATATCAATATATAATCATATATATATTAAGAAAAAACTTAATATTTATAGAAACATTCTTAACAATATATAATTATATACTTTTGCTAAATATATATTATTATCTAAATTTTTATTATGCTTATGTTGCATCTAAAGTAGTCACCTGTCTAAAGTAGATACTTTAGACATCTAACATAGCACCTGAAATTAATGCATTCTGCTTAATTTTAGTAAGGCACTACTTTATATATCTAAAGTAGCTACTTTAGATAGATCGCTACTTTAGATGCAATATGTACAAGTTTAATTTGTCCAACAAGAAAGCTTCATCGGTCAATTGGCACATAAATATTTCTATCGACCCCTCTTAATAAATGATCAGCAAAAAACAGTACATTGTTGGTCGAATTTTTTTTATATGCCGATAGGGATCGATTTTAGACCGGCTGTTAGTCACGAGATTAATGATTACATTTGGAGATTGATCGGTTACCCGCATCGATTACTACATTTTGATTATCGTACATTACCCGATTCAGTGACTACATTTTTCTGCGAACCATTACTTAATTTTTTCCCATTACTACATTTCTGTGTAATAAATTTCCATTACTACATTCCTGTAAATATTCGTAACTCTTACCTCATATTTGGTAAACGGGTAATTCTGTAGGAAATATAAAAAGATCGTTATATGAAGAGAAGGGACAGTTAGTTTTATTTTAGTTTTTATTCTTTAAGTTTTTCTTCTTTCTTGTATATAATTTTCTTACACATGCACATGTAAATAATTCGCTCTCCAAAAATCTAATAAATCACTCTCCCAAAATTATTAATAAAATATATTCGTTTATAAATCACCGAACCCTTAATGATTGTGGCCCAGTAGCTAAATTGGCATATGAGTTTAGGAAGTCTCTCCCAAGGCCACAACATTTTTGGTGCCAGTTGTGTGGATTTGATCATTTTAATCCCATGCCTTCAAATAAAAAAACGGTGTCACTAAAGCTTAAACCATGTGGAAAAACATGTGAATAATAATAGTACGGTTAATGAAAACGAGAGCCCCTACGTGAACAATAACAGGTTAGAAAATGAAAAACAACCCAACAACTCGAATTACCAACTCCAACAACTGTTTCAAGAAATAGTGAACATTTTGAATTGAATACAAGAATCCCAAACGAATTTGGAGAAACAAACCTTTGTGAAGATTCCAACCTATGCAGGAGGAAATCAGAACCTGGTCAAATGGCTAGATTTGGTTAACAGCACTTTCGAGGCGAATAAAATTGTGGGCGCAAGAAAGTTCGCTGTCGGAAGTGCCAACTTGACGGGAATAGCTGTGTATTGGTGGGAAAATCGAAAAAGTAAAGAACCAAGGATTCTATACTGAGATAATGAGAGTATGCAGGATCGAAGTTTTGTTCACCAGTTTCTTTCAAATTTTTGTACTCCATTTTTAATGACCAAGTGGAGCACGGAGCTATTAACCTGAAGGCAAGTTGCCTTGGAGTCAGTAGATTGATATGCCGCTGATATATTGATGTTATTTCGTCAGTTAGAAAGAGTTGGAGACCAGTACTCTGAGAGACGAAAGTGAAAAAGTTTGTGCAAGGCCTCCGTCCCAATCTATTGTTAACTGTCTGACTGTTTATGTCGAGTACCCTTTTTGAAGTTATAGAAAGGGCCCAAAGCTGCGAAATAATGGTTGCACACTACTCTGCTGCATATGGCTCTCATGCAGCTTGTAATATGATATCTAACATGATGATAGCCCCTCTACAATTGCTCCAAGTAGTGCCTTCTCCGACACCACAAGTAACAGTCCAGTATCAGCCATAGAGGGTAGTCCCGTAGAACAGATGATAGCATTGCTACAAGAGGTTGTCTCTATAACAGAAGTAATGGTAATAGTAATTGGTCTTACCCTCCACCTGTTAAAAATCGCCAGAGAGAAGTTGAACACTCTTTGGATGTGACTAGACCAACTATTGTTCCCAAAAACAAAATTAGCAGTCACGAAAATAAAAATAAAACGGACGGGAAAAAGAAAGTAAAGTTTGTTGATCTATCTGTAGTGACCGAACTTGATGATAAACCGCGTGAAAAGGTTTTTGTTGAAAAACTAAGACCTGGAAGTAGAAAGTTAGAAAGTAAAGAAAATGGAGTTTCAGGTAAAAAGGATACATCTAATAAGAATGTAATAACGGACAGTCCAAAGGATCCGATAGATGACGTTCAGTTCCTATTTAATCGAAGATATGATTATCAAGATGAAGATAGGATTGAAAAAGAAAAATATAAGCCATCCAAGTATTATTGATCATCAGTATCCATCTCACCTGGCCTTTTCCACTATTACCAAAATAAAAGGGAGGTTGAAAAAAATAAACCCAAGGCATTCATTAACTGTCAAAAATCCAAAAAGGTCAACCACAGCGGAAGAAACGAATAGCCCATAGGTATGATTAATGGTGATAAGATTAGTACCGAGGATGATGGGTTGAGAGCAGTTGATGTTAATGATAGAGTGGCCGTGGTAAAACGTAGTAAGAATATTACGATAGTGTTCGATCAAGGAAAAGTGGCTGGACCTTGTGTCGAAGAGGACGAGCATCAGATATTCGTCGCTCATCAAAAGTCAGTAAAGATGGATCGTGTTAAAGGAGTGAACGATCTTGTTAACTCCTACCAAAATGATACTCAAATTAAAAAGCATGAGTCCAAGGTATATGTTAATTATCAAAAACCTCCGGATATGAGTCACACTAATACAACTTCAGATCATGAACGAGTTATCGTGATAAAATCAGCCCAATTAAAGATGAAGATAAATATAAAAAGGAAAAAAGGACGAATCTAAAGTCTGTGAAGGTCATCCGAAAATTCTACACATACGACTTCATGAAAGAGGTGATAAAGATAAGAGTTGCCCCCAAAGAAGAAACGAATGGAATTGATGTTGAAGAAAGAGAATCTACTAAAAATTGTGAAAATTTAAAAGCTGCTTGCATAAGGTGGAAGAAAAAGGTTGAACTTTTTAAGACCCAGGCTAATGCAATTAAATATAATGAAAAACTGGTAGAACAAAAGGATAGTATGATTGGAGAAGGACCCCGAATAATCTATATGAGGTTATATTTGAGCATCATAGTAAAAATTTTTTGGTTAGCGCTTTTGGTTTGGTATATATAAGCTATATTTCAAATATTAGATCGAACTTTTACCCATCTTTAACTTTTTTTGAAATATAACATCTTTAAAAAATAAAAAATAAAATTTGAACTTACGCTCTCTCTAAAAAAAAAAAAACAAACCGTTTACTAAAAAAAAAAAAAAACAAATCGAAATCGTAATCTCTTAAGCCAATTTGATCTGTAAGCTGTCAAGGATTATAAATATATACTACAAATTGAGCCAAAAAACTTAAAAAAAAAGCCCATTTTGACCAATTTACCAATTTTTATTTTCTCTCCCTTTTATCCTTTTCTCCCTTTTTACCCCTCTTTTTTACCCCTCTCTCTTTCACTTCTCTCTTCTTTTTACCTGCTTAATTACTATTATAACCCAGATTTTTCATTAACACATTTCAAATATAACATTTATAAAAATTACCCCAATTAGCATTCTTTAAAATATACATATTTTGCCATTCAGCACGTTTCAAATATAACCTTTTTCTCCAATACCTACTTTTCAAATATAACCTTTTTGAAAAACAGCCCTCTATTAGCTATTTTTCAACTATGACCTTATATAGATTATCCAGGGTCCTATTGGAGAGTCATATAAAAATAATTTGGAAGTTGACAAAGCATATAGGGTTTGGATACTGAAGGTTGAAAATGTTAAAGGAGTGGAGTTAGAAAAAGAAAAAAAGAAGCAGCCTATACTAAATGTGCTGCCATGCAAAGTCGAAGATAAAAATTCCGATACAAATAAAGGGCATGAAGAGAATAAAATCGCAAATGAGATTACAATTAGGTCCCGAATAAAAAAGTGGATTAATAAATGCAAAACTGCAAAGCTGCTAAAGTTTAAGGAAAAGAAAAGAAAAGACTTACCGAATGGATCTGAGGAAATCAAAAGTTGGCATGTGACTTTTGAATTTCAAATTCGAAAGACCAGTGAGGATATTGGTAGACAACTACCATTTATCCACAACAATCTAGGTGAACGGGAAAAATGGATAGATATAATGAAAGCATACAGAAAAAAAAAAAATAAAAAAAATTCTACATGTATACTAGCACATGCTGAGCACATGCTAAGACCAAAAAGTTCCGATCTGACAAGAGGTCTTGGAAAAATTCATGACCAAAATTTTTATGATAAAGGTAAAAAAAAAAAAAAACAAAAATTTTGAAAGTCAATCGGCAAACAAATCCACACAAAAAAATGGTAGTGATTTGACGGAGCTCATATTTCGAGTGGGGGAAGATGTTGGTCAAATTTTTTTTTATATGCCGATAGGGATCAATTTTTGACCGGCTGTTAGTCACGAGATTAATAATTACATTTGGAGATCGATCGGTTACCCGCATCGATTACTACATTTTGATGATCGTACGTTAACCGATTCAGTGACTACATTTTTCCACGAACCATTACTTCATTTTTTCCCATTACTACATTTCTGTGTAGTAAATTTCCATTACTACATTTCTGTAAATATTCGTAACTCTTACCTCATATTTGGTAAACGGGTAATTCTGGTGGGAAATATAAAAAGATCGTTATATGAAGAGAAGGAACAGTTAGTTTTATTTTAGTTTTTATTCTTTAAGTTTTTCTTCTTTCTTGTATATAATTTTCTTACACACGCACATGTAAATAATTCGCTCTCCAAAAATCTAATAAATCGCTCTCCCAAAAATTATTAATAAAATACATTCGTTTATAAATCACCGAACCCTTAATGATTGTGGCCCAGTAGCTAAATTGGCATACGAGTTTAGGCAGTCTCTCCCAAGGCCACAACAACGTACAGTACGTGGCACATAACTATCTACATCACTGAATTGTGTAACAATCAATAATTGTTTCCTTATTTTGAGTAACAGTTCCAAATTAGAAAATTGATTCAATTAGTATTGAATTTTGTGCTTTCACATCGTACTTTAATAGAAATCAGAAATCATCTAGAAATCGCAAGTGATTTCTTTTTTTAATGATCTACAAATTTTACAAAATTATGCAAACCGAAATAATGGGATTGATATTATGTGAAAACCACATAATTCATTAGATTTTTATTTCATTGTATAACAAAACGAGCCTCATACAAAGATTATTCAATCAATTTCCTAATTTGGGACGGTCTCTCCTGTTATAACCAGTAAAATTATTTATTTTGATCAACAAAGAGAGAATACAAGAAACAAGTGCCTAAACATAAAAAAATATCAGGAGGACAATTTTTCTAGAAGACAAAAACTTATAACTGGACATTTCTTTAAGGCATCTCATAACCAAAAAATAATATGTATTTAATTAATTCACAACATTTTGCAGTGTAATACAGTACGTACATACGTATGTATATATCTCCATTAAAACTGATACTTTCACATGTAACATTCTTTCTTGCGACAAAATGTCAATTTACAACAAACAACAAGTAGAACAGCTAGAAAAAATCGACAGTTCATCAAATATTACTCAAATAACTGATAATGTTGCCCAATTGTATTTAGATAATAACAAGTCACAGGATTCTTCACAGGCTTTTCTTGATAAAATTGGTAAAGAAATATGTAAAATATATAATGAAGAAAGATTGAAAGACAAAAATTCTTGTTCAATTCCTGAGACATTAGAACAGTTTCTAATAAATAATAAACAAAATCCTGATAATATCATTAATTTTTGTAAAAATGACCAAGTAAATCCTACAGTTCAAATTATTCTAGCAAGTTGTTATTTTTATGGTAAATGGGTTGAAACGGATAAAAATAAGGCATTCATTTATTATCAAAAATCAGCTAAAATGGGACGATAGGGGAACGTATATGGTTGGATATTGTTATTATAATAGAACTGGTGTTGAGAAGGATGGACATAAGGCATTCATTTATTATCAAAAATCCGTTGAGATGGTTCATTCTGGTGGAGCATCTGGTGTTGGCAATTGTTATGAAAATGGAATTGGTGTTGAAAAGAATAAAGATAAAGCATTCTTTTATTATCAAAAATCTGCAGAAATGGGTGATATATATGGAGCTTATAGACTCGGATATTGCTATCTTAATGGAATTGGAGTTGAAAAGGACAAACATAATGCATTCATCTATTATCAAAAATCTGCTGAGATAGGATATGCTAATGGAATAAGTCAAATTGGATATTGCTATCAGAATGGTGTTGGTGTTGAAAAGGATGAAACTAAGATATTCATACATTATCAAAAATCCGCAGAGATGGATAGTGCCATTGGAACATATAATGTTGGAAATTGTTATCAAAATGGAATAAGAGTTGAAAAAACGAATATAAGGCATTCACTTATTATCAGAAATCAGCAGAGATGGGGTACGCAGGACCCCGAATAATCTATGTGAGGTTATATTTAAGCATCATAGTAAAAATTTTTTTGGTTAGCCGTTTTGGTTTGTATATATAAGCTATATTTCACACATTAGATAGAACTTTTACTTATCTTTATCTTTTTTTGAAATATAACGTTCTCTAAAAAAAAAAAAAAAAAAAAATTTTTAAAAAAAAACAAATGACCATCTAATCCGTAAAGTGTTCTAGATTATAACTACATATACTACAAAATAAAAAAAAACTTAAAAAAAAAAGCCCCGTTTTGACCTATTTTTATCCTCTCTCCCTTTTACTCTTCTTTTTCTTTTACTCCTCTCTTCGTTTTACTCCTCTCTCCCTTTTCTCCCTTTCTCTCTTTTACCCCTCTCGCCCTTTTCTCCTCTCTCCTTTTTACTTGCCGGGTTACTATGATAGCCCAATTTTTCATTAGCACATTTCAAATATAACATTTATAAAAATTACCCCATTAGCATTCTTTCAAATATACCTATTTTGCCATTTAGCGGGTTTCAAATATAACCTTTTTCTCCAATATCTACTTTTTAAATATAACCTTTTTTAAAAAACNTTACTATGATAGCCCAATTTTTCATTAGCACATTTCAAATATAACATTTATAAAAATTACCCCATTAGCATTCTTTCAAATATAACCTTTTTCTCCAATATCTACTTTTTAAATATAACCTTTTTTAAAAAACGGCCTTCCATTAGCTATTTTTCAACTATGACCTCACATAGATTGTTCGGGGTCCTGGGTATGCTAATGGAACATGTCAGGTTGGATATTGTTATCTTAATGGAATTGGAGTTGAAAAAGATGGACATAAGGCATTCATTTACTATCAAAAATCAGTGGAAATGGGACATGCAAATGGAACAAATGAAATTGGACGTTGTTATCTTAATGGAAATGGAGTTGAAAAGGATGAAAATAAAGCATTCATTTATTTTCAAAAATCAGCAGAGATGAATAGTGCCGCTGGAACGTATAATGTAGGATATTGCTATCTTAATGGATTCGGAGTTGAAAAGGATGAACGCAAGGCATTCATTTATTGTCAAAAATCAGCAGAGATGGGGTATGCTACTGGAATAAGTCAAGTTGGATTTTGTTATGAAAAAGGAATTGGAGTTGAAGTAGATAAACATAAGGCATTCATTTATCAACAAAAATCCGCAGATATGCGGAGTGTTATTGGAACATGTAAAGTTGGATATTATTATGAACACGGGATTGGAGTTGAAGTGGATAAACACAACGCATTCATTTATTATCAAAAATCGGCAGAGATGGGGGATGCTTATGGAACATGTCAGGTTGGATACTTTTATCGTAATGGAGTTGAAAAGGATGTAAATAAGGCATTCATTTATTTTCAAAAATCAGCAGAGATGAATAGTGCCGCTGGAACGTATAATGTTGGAGATTGCTATCAAGATGGAATTGGAGTTGAAGTTGATAAACACAAAGCATTCATTTATTATCAGAAATCAGCAGAGATGGGGTATGCTAATTGAGCAAGTGATGTTGGATATTTTTATAGTGAAGGAATTGGAGTAGAAAAAGATGAACATAAGGCATTCATATATTTTCAAAAATCAGCAGAGATGGGTAGTGACTTTGGAACGTATATGGTTGGATATTGCTATTTAAATGGAATCGGAGTCGAAAAGGAGGAACATAAAGCGTTCATTTATTTTCAAAAATCAGCAGAGATGGGATTTGCTTATGGAGCATGCATGTTGGATATTGTTATGAAAAAGGAATTGGTGTTGAAGTGGATAAACATAAGGCATTCATTTATCAACAAAAATCCGCAGAGATGGGGGATGCTAAAGGAACATATAACGTTGGAAATTGTTATGATAAAGGAGTTGGAGTTGAAGTGGATAAACATAAGGCATTCTTTTACTATCAAAAATCCGCGGAAATAGGGATGCTTATGGAACATATAACCTTGGAGATTTTTATGCTAAAGGAATTGGTGTTGAAAAGGATGAACATAAAGCGTTCATTTATTATCAAAAATCGATAGAGATGGGGGACATAAGTGGAATGTCAAAAGTTGCAGAATGTTATCGAAATGGTATTGGAATAGTAAGAGATTTAGACAAAGCCAACTACTGGTTTCAAAGGTAAATTTTAATTTAGCTTAAATTTATGCTGGCATATTGTGACACACTACAACAAATCGTAAGATCAGATGTAATTGAAAGCAAGAAAATTTTAGGGATTTCCAAATAAGCGTCTAAAATGAATGACGTTACAAATAGACCCTTGTTTAATATAGAGGCCCAAAAATCAAAAACTATTACAAAAGCTATCCCTACTTTTTTAAATAAGCCACAAGTTAAATCGCTTGATTTACGTTCATTCGGTTATTCTTGAAATTGCTTGATTGCACAAACATTAGTTGCTTGTGCATCAATCAATTTCGAGGATTAATAAAATACACTTGTGGCTTAGTTGTTATCCTATATTTAATATCTTTGATTTTGAGTCCTTATTTGTAATATTTTTCATTTTCGACCCCATTTGAAATTCCCCCAAAATTTTTTGTCAGAACACGAAAAAATGACTTTGCAAGTAAAACTTCGAACTATAGGCATATTTAATGAATAGACCGTTCGTTACGCCTGATCTCTTATTCGATAGTTATGTGTGGCATCGTGTTATACGTATCGCCAGGGCACTAAATTACATATATATTATTTAATAATTTCATGCATAATTCACCGATTAGAGATTGGGATTCAACATTAGGTATTATACATCATATTAATTTATTATAATTTTGTATATTGTTATTATTTTGATTTTGTATATTGTTATTATATTGTTATTATTTAAATTAAAAATTAACGAAATTTATAAATAATTATTAGCTAAAAATGAATGGGCTGATAATTCAGAAATCGAAAATGATTTGAAAAAATTATTAATGGAAAATAAGTATCAATTATCATGGATTCCTTACGATGACTTTGAAGATATTGAAGAAATTGGTAAAGGTGGATTTGCTACAGTATATTATGCTACATGGTTTGATAAAAGCCTAAATTTAAACAGAGCAGTCGCGCTTAAATTACTTCATAAATCAAATAATTATCGTGAAGAATTTATAAAAGAGGTAATTATTATTACAATAAATGTTTTTACTAATTATCATTCATTTAGCAAGTTTTAATATATGATTTATTTTAATAATAATATGTTAAAAGCGTATTGTGATATCGGTCTTAAAGATCCAACCTTCTTAAAATGTTTTGGTATATCGAGAGATAAAACTACTAAAGATTATATTCTTGTCATGAAATATGCTTCAGAAGGTTCTTTGCGCCAAAATTTACAAACTATAGCACAAACGGATTGGAAAGACAAATTAAACTTACTACAATGTATTGCATCAGATCTTCAGATAATTCATTCGCATGACCTTGTTCATCGTGATTTACATAGTGGAAATATACTTCTTAATAGTCATAAAAGCGCATATATTACAGATTTAGGACTTCTGATAACAACTAAATCAAAATCAGATGGAATTTTTGGTATTTTACCATATATTGCTCCAGAAGTTTGGGAAAAACAACAATATACTGAAGCATCTGATATTTATTCATTTGGTATGATCATGTGGGAAATTTTAAACGGTAAACCTGTTCCTTTTGAGGAAACATCTAAATTACAATCTAAATTACAATATAAAATCCAACAAATATGTGATGGTTTACGATTACCTATCCACGAAAATACAGCAACATGCTACGCAGATTTAATCAAAAAATGTTGGAATGCAGAACCAGAAAAACGACCAACAGCAAAAGAAATTTGTAATATTCTTGCAGAATGGCAGAATGATGAAACTATTTTGTCCGAATTATCAGAATCTGATGAAAAATTACAAAATATAAAAAATGAAGATACCGGTACGCAAATATATAATGATTCACATTATAAAAGTAGTTTTATCCCACCTAATACTTATTATAAAGGTAATTATATATATACAGTAGTTTCATATTCTTTATATCATTATATTATATCATTATGATATTATTAATTTATAATCATTTTTATAGAAACTAAAGCGTATGAATTGGAAATACCGGATGATATTGATGAATAGAAGTAATCTCCTAATTTTTGAATAGAAAATATGGTAGAGGATATTTAGTCTTTATTAAAAATTAAACCTGCTTGTGAAATTGTATCTTTTATTTATTAAAAATTTTGAAATTATTCATTTATATCGATTTCAATTCTTAAAATATCAAGTATTTTAATAATCTTTGAATGCGCGAGTTTTAAAAATTTTGCATATAGAATTTGTTGTTGGCTATGTTCGTTAATAAATTCGAGATGTAGCAAACAAAATTGCTGCATTTCTTTTACCATATTTCTATTAATTGCTTTGATTAAATTTTCGACCGTGCCGAGTCAATTTATTAATTATTTTTAATATAATCCTACGCACATTGTGCTAACCAGATAAATTACAGCATTTTCATGCTGTGAATTACGTATTTTTACATTAAAGAATTTGGCACATGTCGGAATTTAGCCTTTTTGATCTTTTATTTTTAAAGATAAAGTTGGTGCAACATAATTTCGCTTATAAATTGGCTAAAAACTCTTAAACCAACCAAAGCTAAAATATATACATATAGACAATTTACCACAACCTCAGCAAATGAGTTCATGGCAGCCTTGGTCAGATTCAATAATAATTATGCCATTAAAACCTACTCTTATAACATAGGGTTCACGCTAGCCATATTGAAACTCAAGTATATAAATTTTGAAATGACGAAAACAATAGGCTACCGAAGTGCTACGAATGTCATAATTAGTATTATATGATGCTAATTTTACTTAATACTTAGATTGCATAAGTGTTGATTACGGTAAACGCATTAAAACTTGAAATAACTGTGACGACTCAGGCAACCCATTATAGGTAGATTACGTGGACACATGATCAGGTTAACATTTCGTGCAAAATCATCAGAATCATTACATGATGAAAAACAAAAACGGTTAGCGCATTACTCTAGCAAATTAACAGAAAATTTTAAACAATCAAATAAAGTGCAGCATTTAAAGTATTAAAATTTATTGTATGGTCAGGCTAGAGCAAAATAAAGATAAGAATTTTCGATAATTTTTTTTTATAATGCAAATGGTATATGTGTTATAAATGATTTATTACCAAACCAAATTATCTCATTTAGACTTATAATCTTGCAAGCAGCAATTTAAATTTAGATTCTTCGCAGTGTTTGAAATCTTATGTTCTATGAAAACAAATTATTTAACTTAATGCTCTCTTATGTTCTCTGCAGAAAAAATTTATCTATATCCTGAAAATATTGAACATTTGTTCAAATTTGTAGTACAGCCTTTCTTGTCTTTATGTTTACGAGATTTTTATCTGATCTGATACCCATGAAAATAAACGCAAAACTCTGTTGTATACTCTAATGTTTTTACATCATTCTTGACAAATAAATTTTTTAAAACTACAGTATCGTCTGCTGACTTTAACCTTCCATTGAGAAATTCACGTTAATTCTGCATTAATATGTTAAAAAATTTTTTTCTTTTATTAAAATTTGTTGGATTTTTCTGTCCTAAATGTTTTTTGAGTTTGGTAGGAAAAAGTATGGCATGACAATACATATCGGCGTGTTTGGTTTTTAGGGTCATAAAATTATACTATAGTACCCCAAAATTTATTAGATCACGCACTGATCACGCCCTATTTTAATATCATGTGAGTAAAATCACGCCCTATTTTAATATCATGTGAGTATGAAAATCATTTAAATAACACCTCAAAAATATTTATTTACTATAAAAAATATAAGTAAACGCGTTGGAACCCATCGTTCAAAGCCTCAACCCATCGTCTTTTTGACCAATAGGTATATAGTATAGTAGAATTTACTGTTATATAAGTTTTATTTTATATATTAACTATTTAAAATAGCTAGTTATGTCTAATTCAATTAGTACTTCAAGATTTACTTGTTCTCTTTGTACACGTTCACGATCTTACAAGACTCAACGTGGTCTTAAACGTCATGAAACAATAAAACATAAGGACCATAATATACTGTCTTTGCATATATTGCCACTACCTAACTATGAGCTTGATCATATTAAAAAAGCTATGATATGAGAAATTTAGAAGCATCTAAAAAGCCATCATCGCACCGTTGGAAATCAAGTATTTAGCAGTGAGAATGCCTTTGTAGGAATATTTGGTAAATATCTTACACGATATTCTCTATGTGGTAATTTTTATCAATATTGTTTTAGTGGAGACAATTCATATACAAATATATATCTTTATTAATAATACTATGATTATTCAAGTTAGATCTTTTCTATTTAGTGCTTCTACTGTATATACACTATGTACAAATATGAGTTTGCTTTTAATATTAAAAAGTTTATACAGTAGTCATATTTTTATATAGTAAAATATACTACATACTTTAGTATACTTGTATAGTAATAATTCGTTTTATAAAATTTGACTATAAAAATTGATCTACATTTGGACCCCAAAATTTTGGGGTTACTCAAATATGATGAACCAAACACGCCGATATGCAAGATATACTTAACCCATGATTAATCTGTTCAACTTAATCTTATATATACAACGAAAAAGAATTTTTAATAAAAAATATAAAAAATCATTATCATATAAAAAATTAGTATACATTTAATAAATAACAAAGCTAATATATTTGACTATTTTATAACGTTTGACTCATTAGCTTTAAATTTTCTTTTCAATTTCTTCGATCTTGCAATTTTATTATTTCATATAACAATATCCCGAAGTTGTTAATACAGTAATAAGAATGTGTTATGGATTGTTGTCAAAGGAAAATGACGAGTTTTTATATATGCAAAATCTATCTCGGTCATTTTTTAACCAATGTCAAAAGACAGATTTAAATAACGTAGGAATTGGCTAAAATCTTTTAGTCAATTAACTAAGTTTATTAGGTTTGAGTACTGTATCGTTAATGTTCATTATTTCAAAAATTGTACGCCATATGCATTTTGAATTAACGCGTATTTCTGGAGTAATATAAATCAATTGATCACATATCCATTTTTCTATGCTGGATATCATCAACACAAACTAAAGATCATAAATACAGTTGACCAATTCTATCAAAATTGATAATTTGTCAAATCTGATGAAAATTAGTCTACAAAGTCAGTTTCCTACTGTATAAATTTAATAATTTATAAGATTTTCAACCTGATAATCTTTAAATACTGATGCAAATCCGACCACGATGCATATCATTTTAAGAGGTTCAATAGTACTTGCTTAAGTTTAGTTATTTCTGTATTTTACAGAGTTTTTATCTTTTAAAGTTTAAAAAGTTTATTCTATACTTTTACATGCGCATAAAACTATCGAACTGAGTATCTTCATTGTTAATTCTTAATTGTTAATTGCAAATTAATCACCTGAAACGATGCAAAAACTATTGAAACTAATAAAGGGAGCATATTGTAGCATTCTTTAGTAAATTAATTAAAAAAAAAATAAATTTTACCTGTTGGCACTAAGCTGTTTAACACTAACCTAAGTATATGTTATTAGCTTCAATTTTACCACACTTTTATTTAAAAACTAGACATGTAGGAAGTTAATCATAAACAACTTTTAATAATTTAATAAGTTATTGTTGAACGAAACCAAATCTTTAGTGTTTATCACCGAAATGTATTCATTCATCGAGGCAAGAAAATAGCCTGTAAATCAGAAATATTAAATATTGAACAATTAGTTAATATAGCAACTATATTGCTACATTTTTATAATAAAAATATACTGTATCGTATTTCAGGAATAAAGTTAATTTTTCATTTTGCATAACCCGCGACCCATTTTTTCCAAAAAAAAATTTTTTTTAAATTTCTATTGTGCCTTTTTGCCATTTAATTTTTTCTCCAGTGTCACCGATGATGACCTTAAATTTCCGGAATTACCCGAGAGATCCGAAAAAAAATATTATTAAAAAAAAAAAAATCCGACCACCTTGACTGGAATTTGGAACACCATTTAGTGCAAAAACGAAAAATTAACTTTACGTGGCCTAGGCGCAAAGTTAATTTTTCATTTTGCATAACCCGCCGACCCAATTTTCTAATAAAAAAAAATTTTTTTTTTTTAAATTCCTATTATTCCATTTTTGCCATTTTAATATTTTCTCCGGTGTCACCCGATGATGACCTTGATTTTCCGGAATTACCCGATAGGCAGATAAAAAAAAAACCAAAATTTTCTGATTCCATGTTATGCAAACCGAAGAATTAACTTTGCGTGACCTTAGATGTGAATATGAATTAATTTAGGCCACGCAAACTTAATTCTTTTTTTTAAAAAAAAAAATCCGACCCGTAGCGAATAAAATTACTGCCTTTCTTGTTACTATATCACGATCTATATCACGATCAATTGTAAATTTTTTAATTTTTCGTTTATATAATCCTAAGCACATTATTTTAACCAGACAAATTGTAGCATTAATCATGATGTGCATTACGTATTTTTTACCATAAGAAGAAAATTAAGCGAAAGACTGGACCATATATTACAGAATTTATAGCCAATAAATTAATCATTATGACACATATCGGGAATTAACCTTTTAGAACTTTGCGCCAATTTTGCTGACTTTGCTCATTAATACGTCGTAAGTCAAATTAAATTTGTCAGATTCAGGATTGTTAAATTATATAATTTTGATTTTTTTTGGTAAATCAACTATGTTATCAGACAAACTCTTATGATCATGAATGTATTTCTTTCCGTTATTTTTTTTATAGGTTACGAAATAATCATGTTTACTTGAATTAAAACTCAGCCAACAACTTCTTACCAATCATGATCATAAACTGTCGAATAACACCATTATTAGGCAAATTTTTGAATAACATTAAATTGTCTCAACCGATATGATTTGTGCGAAGCGGCACGTTTTCATTTGCCCGGTTGAACAAATTTACCGTTATATATTCAAAAATTTTTGCCCAATAATGTATATTTATTTGTAAATTACGGTAAATTTACCTTTGTTCATTCTTAAGGATAAAGTTGTGCAGCATAATTTCGCTTACAAATCTGGTGACTTGATTAGCAAATAATTTGCTTATATACTGTACATATAGATAATTTCCACATCTTCAGCAAATTACTGAAAAATTACTTTTTGGCAAACTTGGTCAGATTCAATAACAATTATGCCATTAAAACCTAACCCTAATGTAACTCGGTATATAAATTTTGAATAATGCAAAACTTTATAATTTAATAGGCTACCCTAGAGCTACGTCTATCATAATTAGTATTTAATCATTATATGATGATAATTCTACTTAAGACTTAGATTCATAAGTGTTGATTACGTCAGAAACGGCAGTTCCTCATCTATTGTCCATTAAACCTAGAAATAGCTGCAGCGACTCAGGGAAACCTATGATAGGTAAATTACGTGGGCACATGATCTAGGTTACACGTTTTGAGCAGAATCATTACATAGTATTTGATCAGGGCTTGCTTTGCACCCGTTCCTATCACATATTGAATTTGGATGATAAAAAAAAAAAACAAAAATGGGTAGCAAATTACTCCAGTAAATTAGCAACATTTAAAGTAATAAAGTTTATTGTCATTGTCAGGGCTAGAACAAAATAAAGGACTGGTATATAACAATTTTTGATAGGTTTTTTTTTAGAATGCAAAAGGTAAATGGGTTACAAGCGATTGATTGTCAAAAAATATTATCTTATATTACGCTTATAATCTTGCAGCAGAGTTTTAAATTTAGATTCTTCGCAGTGCTTAAATATTTTTGAGATTTATGTTCGCATGAAACGAATTATTTAATTTAACGTTCTCTTAGTTTTCAGTAGAAAAAGTTTATTTATTTCCTTATTTTATAAATTTTTCTATTCAGAAAATATCGGACATTTATTAAAATTTTTATCCCATTCTTTCTTGTCTTTTATGTTTATTCATTTTCTTTTCGAATAGTTTCGAAACTTCACTTAATTTAAATTTGTTAATCCGAACAAACAGTTAGTTAGGGTGGATCTGCAATTATATATTCGGTTACTTCAAAACAAAGTATGTATTAAACAGTCTAATACTGTAATAATCTGCATTTTAATAAGAAATCATTTAACATTTCTTTTTTTCAATTTGCCAAAGCTAAGGAATAATAATACACAAAGATCAAAATTTTTGGTTTATTCAAATATCGTTAATTTTTTGGAATTCAAGAAGCATTATGAAAGTTTACTTTGAAAAAATTAAATTTATATTTACGGTGCTTTTTTTCGTATTTATAGGAGAGATAGAAAATTAAACAAACATAAAATTAAATAGTATACTAATAAATCCCGGGCATAACCGAAAAATCCTGGCTGCCATACTGTACTGTCTAATATATTTGAACAATCTAATCTGTTACTTCTATTGGATGAGGGATAACGTTAAACAAAGTTTTAATTCAAACGGCCTTAATACCACCAGATAATTGACCATCAAATGGAAATCTTCAAAATTTCCCAAATATATGACTTTTTTTACGAATAAATAGCTAACAAATAAAAATTAAGATTTCTTATATTATTTTCACTTTTTTTGATATCCATCTGGTATACACAAGAATTGATTGTTGTATATATTAATAATAGCGGAAATTTCTTACATTTTTTCATAGTATAAAAAACTAATTTTGATTACAATACAAAATGTTTTGTTCATTATCTATATTTTACAACTTTAGCTGAATAGAACTTTTTTTTTTACTAATAAAAAACTTTGTGAAACTGTAATATTCGATTGCAATAAATTACAATATAACCTTCTAATAATGGTAAAACTTTTTAAATATATATTATGAACTATTGCTTATGATAAAATGTTCAAAAGATTACTCAGTATATATCAGTTTTCTACAGAAATATAACATCTATTTGGATATTTAGTCACATAGTGGTTTGTTGACTAGACAAAAAAATAAAATTTTCTTAGATTTATTCACTTATATTTTTACAAATTTTTGGTGAAAGTATAATATTCATTATGTCCCGCTAATTTTTGATATTTAAGGCTATTTCAAATTCAACAGGCTCGTAAAATTCGAAATGACCATAAACATCGAGTAATCTTTGCTTAGAGTCTGGAAAAATATATCATTATTAGAATTTAATATTAGAATTGGTTATAAATATTATATATTTTGACCAATACAGAATTGTATTATTATATTAAATTTTAAATCTTGATTTCCGGATTTCGAATGATATTTAAATTTGACAATAGCAATAACTTCTGAACTTGAAAAGAACGATAATATTTTTTGGTTTTCTTATTTCCAAAATGGATATAAAGTATTGCATAATGTTAAATTTTATTTATAATCAACTCGTTGCAAATACCTATATGATTCGAACTATAAATACACAGCTCTCAGTTTCAAAACTAGACAAATTATATTTAAATAAACTGGATACTACAGTAGGACGTGATAAATGCATATTTCAGATTCATACTAATCAAAAATATCAAATATGTAAAATATTCTTAAAGTAATCAAGCTTAATGCTACAGTAGTAGGTGTTCATACTATGTCAAAATTCCACAAGGAATTTTTTTGTTGTGCACAATAAGTAATTTCATATAGAGATAAACTTTTGAGTTATCGGCAATTTCACGACCCCAATGGGTATCTTCATGAAAAAATCTTGAACAAGGAACATGAAGTTAAGAAAATAAATGATGCACCATAATCTTCTATAAGCACACATAAATACAGCATAGTATTAGTAATAACATATTCGCTTAATCCAACTTAATCCAACAACACCTCACAGATCGAAGTTATAAGTAATTAACCACAATTTTGTTGAAAAATCTCGTTAGTTGTGCAAAAAAGAGTAAAAAAGCTTAAAATAGCGATAAAGAAAAGTAATATAAGTATAAGTTTAGATTGCACGATCTTTTTTGTATGGTTACTTAGAGATTTTTCTTCTTAAAAAGTTGAAAAATATATAAAAGTTATTAATTTATTTTTTCAATACAAAATTTTTAGAACTTATTAGTAAATTTATGCGGATATATATGTAATATGATGTGTAGAACAAAATTATGATATATGTGGGTTTCTTCAGTAGAATAATGGTACTGTATGTGATACTATGAAAAATTAAGTTTATTATATATGCAGAGATTATAAAAGTTCTTAAATAGCGATGGTTATAAAAGTTTAAATAATATAGTTTAAAAATGATCTAAGTCAATAAAGATATGTTTCTCAACATGTAACAATATTCAACGATATTTACTTTGAATTTTTAATATAAATTTTTTGATTATATTTCTTTGCTCATGTTTCGTTTCGTTCTTATTTTTTTTTAAATTAATGATTTTGATTGGCTGGAAGTTTATCAATTGTGTAACGACCGGGTGACTCGGGTAATTGTTTCCATATTTGCGATGGTCTCCCCGGGACCAGTAAAATGCACCCAATTCTTTGCGCGGGTAACACAAATTCTTGAAGAAAATAGCCAATCGGAGAGTAGAATCGGAACATGTACGAAAGGAGTAAAAATATTTAAATTGGTCATTGTGCATAATTAAAAATGTTGGGAATGAAATTTTTCATATAACGATGTTTTAATATGTTTCTATAACCTCTAACGTAGTTTATTTAAAAATCACATTGCCTATTTTGGTTTGTATCACCTGCGCAAATAAAATGCCAGTAAAATTGTTTATTTTGATCGACACGGACCAGCCCGTCAAAAAACGAGCGTCTAAACCTATCTAGGGCATTAATAAAAAAAATGTCGGAGAATAATTTTACTTTTAATAGAAGACAATAACATATGACTTGGCACGGCTTTAGACATCCCGTAACCGAAACATTAGTATGTATTTAATAATTCACAATGTAATACAGCACGTACGTACGTACGTACGTATATAATATCATTATTAAAGCTGATGCTCCCACACGTAACATTCTTTCTTGTGACAAAATGTCAATTTACAACAAACAACAAGTAGAACAGCTAGAAAAAATCGACAATTCATCAGATATTACTCAAATAACTGATAATGTTACTCAATTGCATTTAGATGATAACAATTCACAGGATTCTTCACAGGCATCTCTTAATAAAATTGTTAAAGAAATATGTAATCTATATAATGAAGAAAGATTGAAAGGCAAAAGTTCTGATTCAATTCTTGATACGTTAGAACAGTTTCTAATAAAGAATAAACAAAATCCTGAAAATATTATCAAATTTTGTTTAAATGATCAAATCAATCCTACGGTTCAAATTATTCTTGCAAGTTGTTATTTTTATGGTAAATGGGTTAAAACGGATAAAAATAAGGCATTCATTTATTATCAAAAATCGGCTGAAATGGGGGACGATAGGGGAACGTATATGGTTGGATATTGTTATTATAATGGAACTGGTGTTGAGAAGGATGGACATAAGGCATTCATTTATTATCAAAAATCTGTTGAGATGGGTCATTCTGGTGGAGCATCTGGTGTTGGCAATTGTTATGAAAATGGAATTGGTGTTGAAAAGGATAAAGATAAAGCATTCTTTTATTATCAAAAATCTGCAGAAATGGGTGATATATATGGAACTTATAGACTCGGATATTGCTATCTTAATGGAATTGGAGTTGAAAAGGACGAACATAATGCATTCATCTATTATCAAAAATCTTCTGAGATGGGGTATGCTAATGGAACATGCCAGGTTGGATATTGTTATCAGAATGGAATTGGTGTTGAAAAGGATGTAACTAAGGCATTCATTAATTATCAAAAATCCGCAGAGATGAATATTACCGTTGGAACATATAATGTTGGAACTTGTTATCAAAATGGAATTGGCGTTGAAAAAGATGCATATAAGGCATTCACTTATTATCTGAAATCAGCAGAGATGGGGCACCCTAATGGAACATGTCAGGTTGGATATTGTTATGATAAAGGAATTGGAGTTGAAAAAGATAAACATAAGGCATTCATTTATTATAAAAAATCCGCAGATATGGGGAGCGTAATTGGAACTTATAA
This sequence comes from Gigaspora rosea, assembly GCA_003550325.1. NCBI lineage: Eukaryota > Fungi > Glomeromycota > Glomeromycetes > Diversisporales > Gigasporaceae > Gigaspora > Gigaspora rosea. The sequence goes on along the minus strand of QKWP01000048.1, from coordinate 460,501 downwards.
TGTTGGATATTGCTATCAAAATGGAATTGGAGTTGAAAAGGATGCATATCAAGCCTACATTTATTACCGAAAATCAGCGGAAATGGGTCATGCAAATGGAACAAATGAAGTTGGTCGTTGTTATCTTAATGGAACCGGAGTTGAAAAGGATGAAAATAAGGCATTAATTTATTTACAAAAATCAGCAGAGTTAGGTAGTTCCTTAGGAACGTATAATATTGGATATTGTTATACTGAAGGAGCTGGTGTTGAAAAAGATGACCATAAAGCGTTCATTTATTATCAAAAATCTGCAGAGATGGGAAACACTGGTGGAATATGTCAGGTTGGATATTGTTATGAAGAAGGAATTGGAGTAGAAAAGGATGAACATAAAGCATTCATTTATTATCAAAAATCAGCAGAATTAGGTGACGCTAGAGGGATATTTAGTGTTGGAAATTGTTATGAAAACGGAATAGGAGTTGAAAAGGACGAAAATAAGGCATTCACTTGTTATCAAAAATCGGCAGAGATGGGGGATGATGAAGGAATATTTAAGCTTGGATATTGTTATGATGAAGGAATTGGAGTTGAAGTGGATGAACAAAAGGCATTCATTTATTATCAAAAATCCGCAGAGATGGGGAATGCTGATGGAACATATAATGTTGGTAATTGTTATGCTGAAGGAATTGGTGTTGAAAAGGATGAACGTAAAGCGTTCATTTATTATCAAAAATCGGCAGAGATGGGGGACACTAGTGGAATGTCAAGAGTTGCAGAATGTTATCGAAATGGTATTGGAATAACAAGAGATTTGGATAAAGCCAAATACTGGTTTCAAAGGTAAATTTTAATTAAAGTTTAAATATATACTGGTGTAGTGTGACGCACCAAGTCAATCGTAAGATCAGATGTAATTGAAAGAATCAAAAAAATTTGGGGGAACGGGTCTAAAAATGAGAAATAGGCCCTTGTTCATATAGAAGCCTAAAGATCAAAAATTATTACAAGAGTTATCCCTACGTTTGTAAAATAAGTCAAAAGTGTAGTTCATGTGACTTGTGTTCATTCGCTTATTCTTGAAATTGCTTGGTAGCGCAAACATTAGTTGCGTGACTGGCGCAATGATGTGGACAATTAATTAACTTAGTTAATCCTCTTAAATCTGAAAACCCTCTTCGAGCTTACTTGCAAGAATTTGGTACAACCCACATATGATTTATTTGAGCCAGACTTTGAATCATACTTTAATTGACCCACATCATTCTCCAGCCATGTGATAAATATTTATACGCCAATCAATTTCGTGGATTAACGAATGAACACAAGCCATATGACATACACTTGTGACTTAGTTGCATAACGGATATGTAATAATTTTTATCTTCGATCCTCTATATTTAATAATTTGACTCGACCTCATCTGTAAATTCCCAAAATATTTTTCGTCAGAACACGAAAAATGATTTTGCAAGCAAAACTTTGAACTATAGATGATTTTTAAGAATAGACCGTTCGTTACGCCTGATCTTTTATTCGATAAATATGTGTGTGATCGTGTTAAATCGCTAATTTACATGTATATTCATTGAATATTATTTAATAACTTCATATGCTTATTCACTTTATTAGAGAAAAAGATTCAACATTAGGTATTATACTTCATATTTTATTATAAATTATTGTATATTGTTATTATTTTTATTCATAATTTAAAATTAACGAAATTTATAAATAATTATTAGCTAAGAATGAATGGGCCGATAATTCAGAAATCGAAGATGATTTGAAAAAATTATTAATAGAAAATAAGTATCAATTATCATGGTTTTCTTACGATGACTTTGAAGATATTGAAGAAATTGGTAAAGGTGGATTTGCAACTGTATATTGTGCTTCATGGTATGATGAAGATCAAGATTTAGATATAGATGTTGCGCTTAAATTACTTCATAAATCAAATAATTATCGTGATGAATTTATAAAAGAGGTAATTATTATTACAGTAATTGTTTTTTTTTTGCTAATTATCATTCATTTAGCAAGTTTTAATATATGATTTATTTTAATAATAATAAGTTAAAAGCGTATTGTGATATCGGTCTTAAAGATCCAACTTTTTTAAAGTGTTTTGGTATATCGAGAGATAAAGTTACTAAAGATTATATTCTTGTTATGGAATATGCTTCAGAAGGTTCTTTGCGCCAAAATTTACAAAAAATAACACAAACGGATTGGAAAGACAAATTAAACCTACTACAATGTATTGCATCAGATCTTCAGATAATTCATTCGCATGACCTTATTCATCGTGATTTACATAGTGGAAATATACTTCTTAATAGTCATAAAAGCGCATATATTACAGATTTAGGGCTTTCGATAGCAACTAAATCAAAATCAGATGGAATTTTTGGTATTTTACCATATATTGCTCCAGAAGTTTGGGACAAACAACAATATACTAAAGCATCTGATATTTATTCATTTGGTATGATCATGTGGGAAATTTTAAACGGTAAACCTGTTCCTTTTGAGGAGACATCCCAATCTATGGTACAATCTAAATTACAATCTAAAATCCAAAAAATATGTGATGGTTTACGACCATCTATTGACGAAAATACGGCAACATGTTACGCTGATTTAATTAAAAAATGTTGGAATGCAGAACCAGAAAAACGACCAACTGTAAAGGAAATTTGTGACATTTTTGCAGAATGGCAGAATAATGAAACTATTTTGTCAGAATTATCAGAATCTGATAAAAAATTACAAAATAAGAAAAATGAATATACGCAAATATATAATGATTCACATTATAAAAGTAGTTTTATCCCATCTAATATTTATTATAAAGGTAATTATAAATATAGTTTTATAATAAATTATGTTATCATATTATATCATTGTTACCATTAATTTATAATCATTTTTATAGAAACTAAAGCGTATGAATTGGAAATACCGGATGATATTGATGAATAGAAGTAATCTCCAAATTTTTGGGAACAGAAAATATGTTAGAAGATATTATTCTTTATTTATAAAATTAAACCTACTTGAGATAATGGTATCTTCTATTTATTAAATAATTTGAAAATATCCATTTATATTGATTTCAATTCTTAGATTTTATATTAATATCAAGTATTTAATATCTTTAAATATATAATTTTTAAGTCGCTTTTAATGTTTTTTTATATTGGATTTGTTATAAGCTATATTTGTTAATAAATTGTTGATACATAGCGAACGAAATTGCCTCCTTTCTTGTTATATCAATTACATTGATTAAATTTCCGTCCATGTCAGAGTCAATTTATTATTCATTTAAACATAACCCAAGCACATTATGTTAGCCAGACAAATTGCAACATTTGTCATGATTTGTATCACGTATTTTTTATATTACAGTATTCATGACCAATAAAATTAACAATTACACATATCTGAATTACATCTTTTGGAATTTTGTTCCAATTTTGCGCTCGACCTTCTTATAAATACATTGTAAGTCAAATTAAAATTTGCATCAGATCCAAGGTTGTTAAATTACCGTAATTTTAAAATTTTTTGGCAAATTACCTGAGTATTTGGTAAATTACAGAAATTACCTTTAGCCATTTTTGTGATTTGATTGCTAAATATTCTTTTAAGCTAAACAAATCAAATAATTTCATATATATTTATAGGTAATTTACCACAGCATTGGCAAGCCTGAATCAGATTTAATAATAATGATGCCATCAAAACCTACTCTTACCACATAGTGCTTAATCCTAACCTTAATAAAACTTAATATTTAAATTCTGAAATTCCGTAAAACATTATAATCTGTTTTAATAGGCTATCGAAGTGCTATACCTGTCATAATTAGTACAGGATTATAATTAGATTGCATAAGTGTTGATTACTTTAGAAACACACTCGCTTCTTTATTGACCTTAAAACTAGAAATGACTGTAGGATCATTACATATTTAATCAGAGCCTGAATCACGCCCATTCCTATCATTCAATTTGGATGATGGATAATAAATGCGGCTAGCGCATTACTCTAGCAAATTAACAAAAAAAAAAAATTTAAAACATACAAATAAAGCGCAATATTTAAAGTTTATTATCAGGGTCAATGATAAAGCAAAATAAAGGACTAGTATATAAGAAATTTTGCGAGTTTTTTTAGAATGCAAAAGGTACGAGGGTTATAATAAACGATTATTGTCAAAAAGCATTATTTCATGTTACACTTATATTCATGCCAGCAACATTTTAAATTTGGATTTTTCGTAACTGTAATATTGACATTGTACGTGGAATTTATGTGCGTAGCTGTATATAATCGGTTAGATGAATCAGTTTTATGAAAGAAGCTTTTTACATATTTCAATATGTCATCATCTTTAGGAATGTGCTTGACAAAGGATGAATGTAGTAATGATGAAAATGAATTCGAATTGAGGATGCCTTATAAATCCCAAAAAAGCTGTACAAGATATTTCTGTATTACTAATAAAAAAGAATTTTATTTTATGAATACTTGTGCAATCAGTGCTAGAATGTCCGGAAATAAGGTTAAAAAATAGCTTTATTTTTCCCAATTTATCCGAACAAACGGTCAAGGTGGATGAAGTGTGTATTAAAAGTCTAATAATGCAATAATCTACAATATGATAAGGAATAATTTAAAAATTTATTTTCTTTTTTTCGCATTACCAGAATTAATGATTAATACACAAATATCAAAATTCTCAGTTCATCATGATATCGTTAATTTTTTTGGAAATTCAAAAAGTATGATGAAAGTTTTCTTTGAAAAAATTAAATTTATATTTGCTATATTATACAATGCTTTTTCAAATTATAAGATGATCGTTCATCAACGGAAATCTTAAAAAAAATTTCCAAAATTTATGCTTTTTTGTGATAAGTAAAATTTCCAATAGTTCTTTTTTTATTAATCTTTTTGATGGATCTTTGTTTCAAGAAAAAATAAATTGGTTCTCTTGTTTTTAATATAAGAATATATTATTGGGCAAAAATTGGTGAATTACGGTAATTCGTAATTCGGAACATGATCATATCACATGACAATAAATTTGCCAATGTTTTTTTACAATGTTTACTGTTCATTCAACTTTAAATAAGACCAACAACTGAAGAAACAATAGCAGCCAAGGCAGATTGTTTTTCCATGTTATCGTGAATGCCACTGGAAAGACAGCAGGTGAAGATATTAATTCTAAATTAGCAAAAAATATGATGTTTTATGGGCCGGGGTGTTTAATATGACTATTTAGATACCATCATTATATAATTTAATTTATTTTTCACCACTTTTAACTTAGTGTGACCTCTGAAAATTCCTTAATTTTACTTCTTTTTTTTCGAATAAATCTAATTATTTTTTGCTTATAAATAAAATTTTCCAAATTTCTCTAGGTTTTCATTTTTCCAATACAGTAATTGTAATACTCAAAAATTGGCTGTAGGCTTGGCTGAACAATTGATGATTTAAAACGTTTCCCATTAATATGAAAAATAATGGCCTGCGAACAACTTCTATCACTGTAAAACCATCTACTTTCAACTATAAATTATAAAAAAATTTATTTGAGCCTTTGAAAATAATCCTAAACATCGAAACTAATCATGCTGTTATTTTGAAATGTTCGTTCAACGTTAGAAAAAATTGCTATTCCTGGGTATAAAATCAAATGTCGTTTTCAGTCAATCACAACTTATATTTGCCTAAATTTCTGATTTCCAGATTATAATTGAAATATGATGCATGAAAACTTAATGGGCACATTATGTTAATGACGCGGTAAAAAAATAATCTTTGTCGAAAAAAATGCTTATTTTTGTTTGACTATTTTTAACTATATATGAAAGAATCTGTGCAAAGGATGAACAAATTAATTTTTATTTCTACTGTGTAGACTGCGCATAATAGAACCCGAGTTATATATAAATAGTTAAGATTCTAAATCTGTCTATTTCATGCAAAATTTCTCATAAATGCTTATTTTTAACCAAAATTTGAAAACTTTATTATGTAAAAAAGCTATGCTTATAAATTTCTTTTAAAATTATTTTTTACATTCGGAAAAATCTACTTAAAAATTTGTTCAACTTTGCTCGTACTTTATGTTTATTCATTTTTTTTGGAATTTTTATACTCTTACCAGTGTTAACCTCTCGGAAATCGAGGCTAACGGAGCAGCTATGTACTAACTGCCCTATGAAAACTCGATACACGGGAATGCATGTAAAAATACGAAATTGTATGCGGGTAAGCACGGGTTTCATAATCACTGCACGGAAACTGCACGGAAACTGATCATCCAAAAAATTTAATACACGTTATCACACGAAATATTGAAATCCGTGCACTATCGTGCATAGTATTATAACCATTTATTGACGTGTATTAATCTTAATGATCACATAATTTCCGTGCACTAA
>QKWP01000048.1:432629-453272 GCA_003550325.1 Gigaspora rosea | reverse complement strand
TTTATTTTTTATCTCTCTGTATATTATTGCATTTTAGCCTCTCCCTTGAGTTACTGCCATTGGAGTTGCCGCAATCGGAGTTGTCCCTATTGGAGTTATTTTTAGAGTAGTCATTTCGATTTTTTTTTTAAACCTTTCATTTTGGTACTATTACTTTGTTTTTTTTACGATATTATTAGTTGCTGGGTTATTTTTAAAGTCGGTAGTTTTAGTAATTAGAAGTATTTTCTTATTCGCATGTAAATTATTAAATTAAACTATTTGTATTATAAAATTTAATTAATAAAATAATTAAATAAATTAAGTTATTTAATAAAATACAAAATTTAGTTAATAAAACTTATAAAATTTAGTTAATAAAATAATAAAATTTAGTTAATAAAATAATGCATATACGATATATGTTATTATGTATATATGTATGGACATATGCTATTATATGTTACCTGCACTTAAATATGCACGAGACAATGCACGAGAAAACACATAAAATTGCAAGTAAGTACGTGCAGCGTTGCACAGAATCCGCGCCCTTTTACGTGCCATGAACTTGCTTTCCCGTGCATTGTCCCGTGTATATTTACGTGCAGGTTTGTGTGGTCACGTATTCAAACTTTTCCGTGTATTTCAGTATTATTCCGTGCTGTAATTTCTCATAGGGCTGGGTCAGGTAAGCTCGAGACATAGAACCGTGAAGTGGTTTGTATAATTGTTAGTATATAAACAAGCGAAAGGGTTTATGTTTATAGTGATTTGGCAATTCGAAAGAGTGCGTAATGTAGTTTATAGAACAATTATAGTGTTCTTTAGTTATATTAATAAGATATCATGACAAACATGCCTACAAAGTGGAGCGAATGTCGCCCATATATATAAGAAAATATCTACTAATAAAAATATGCCATAAATGATCGATCTATCATTTATGCTATTACTGTGATGCTATGTGGTACATCCGGCACATCTGTCACAAATTGTAGAACTGACAGAATCGAAGCAGTAATCCCGTGATCTATAACTACAGGGAGTAACACCAGGATTGTTAGTTGTGCTGTCCAATTAATGATGCCTGGCGAAATGACGAAATCTGACGAAACCATAAGTTTCATCAATGCGAAACTTATGGTTTCGTCGATTTTTACAGGGCTATCTCCAGATTTCCGGGTCGGATGCGTCGGATCTAGGTCGGCGTTTGATCCTAGTTTTTAGCTGGTTCTGTAGCAAAATTATCAGCTGGGCATTTTTTACTTAACGAATGGATATGATTTATTAGTAAAATTTTTTATGATCTTAGGGCAAAATTGATCGATTCCGATCCAGCCGACCATGATTCCGAAGCCCTCCGATGTATCCCGACCCGGAATTTTGGGAACCCCCCTGTCGTCATTTCGCCAGGCATCATCGTGTCCAATGCGCATTATACGCATTAAATTATAGAATCATACGCATGATTTTTAATATATACTTATAATGCCCGCAAAGCAACATAATGCTGGTAGTTATCTAATTACTATGCACAAATTTAGCGTAAGTTAGTCATAGCAGAAAAATGACACGGTTCGTGATCATCGACCATTTCCGAACCATCTGATCGCCCGAAATTAATACAGATCAAAGAGCGATAATTTCGGGGACACAGCATATACGTGACTTATTGGCACAGCAGTGTCCGAGTTAAAGTTAGGTTAGCATGTATTTTAGGTAATGCTGTGTCTATAAGTCACGTGTTGCTGTGACGGTAGCAATTCCCTAATTTCGAACTATCAAATGGGTCGGAAATGGTCGGCGATAAAAATGCAAAACTTATAAATATTAAAATATAAATTAGGAAAATCTAAAATTTAAATATATAAGATATTAGTTTTAAGTTTAAATCTAAAATTTAAATATATAAGATATTAGTTTTAAGTTTAAATCTAAAATTTAAATATATAAGATATTAGTTTTAAGTTTAAATATTAAGTTGTAAGATGTAAATGGCAAAATCTAAAATTAAATATCTTTTAAACATATAAGATATTAGTTTAAAGATTAAATATTAAGTTATAAGCTGTAATTGGCAAAATCTAAATCTAAAATAATAGGTTTATCACAGTTTTAAACTTTTTTTTTAAGTTTAGAGGCCGTGGCTATGGCCGGGATTTTATTATGAGTTATAGTGACGTAATATTTGTTACATGAATGAGGATACAACTAGCCACACGTGCACTTTTGGTGCCTAATTTAAGTAGTCCGCCCAAAGGTTCTACACTAGCTGCCATACCTACAACCCAACTACGGGAATTGTCTATTTAAACCCTCTGGTTCATGGTCCTCCTATTACTACCGACGCACTACATTTAATGCAGATATTGTAGGCCACAACCCTTTTAAGTTCGACGACCTAAGGGCTACTTTACCCTCGCACAAGAGCCTACCGGAACAAATTCCATGTCCCATACATGTACCATTGCCCGGATTTGGTAACCGAGGCTACCTGCCCTTATTAGGTTCGTTCCGATCGTAGTATCCGCCTTCTCTGGTGCATACCGTAGGACCGATTTTCACTACCTCCTAACTCGGGTCTTGCCAAACGGGTTCTTGTGGGTTTTTTCCGGTTCCCTGGATTTGCGATGTAACACATACATCATTGCGCCCGCAGGCTCCCATTCAAGATGGTGGAACCAAGGTTACAGGTTTAGCGCCCAACCGCTCATAAGCCACAATCACCGAACGCAGATTTAACTTCAAAACGTCGCCATTCGAACTGTCAACCTGCCGCTTGGGGGGTGACACCTTGACCACTTCTCTAAGGCGCCACACCCATACAGTTTTAAACTTTTAACAATTATCTCACCTTTAATATTTAAAAAAAACTTTTGGAAATAATATATATGATTTTCTTATATAGGCCGTTTTTAGTTGATTATTAGGTTAACGTCAATATTTATGCTCAGGCATAAGGGGGGAGGGGGATATTATTCTAGTCTTAAGAATATTTGATCAAATCTCATTGGTCAAAATAATCACATGATTAACAAAGTTTATATTGCTTTGTGATTGGCTTGTTTAATTTTCAGGGGGGCAGTTAAGAGTGACGTTAACCTAAAAATCAACCAAAAACGGCCATATTTTAATGCTGACAAGCCACCATAATGCAAGTCAAAATTTTTAATAGATTCCGAAAATTCATAAAGAATTCCGAAAAATTTCCATGTGCATGAAATTTGAAAAAATTAAAATTTGCACAACACTAGTTATTAATGGTAATTTACCGCTATAAGTTACCATGAATTTTAGCGATAAAATACCAAATGCTTGCTTAAAAATGTGGACATTATCAGAAAATTTCTCGATAGTAAACAAAAATGCGAAGATGAATAGATAAATTTAATGCTACAATAAATATGCGTTTATTTTGGACATAATCTTCATACTAGACCAAGAGAATTTCAAAAATGCTACTCAATCGGACTGAACATTTGGGAATTTTCGTAAATCAAGGCTTTTTACTTCATTTTCCTTAACTATAGCCAATAAATTACATGTGAAAAATATACTTATATTGCAGCACATATTTATAAACGACATTATAGTAAATTAATTTTTATGCTATTATAGAGATAATGCAGGATACCAAAATAAAGTCACATTAGTATTATTACGAAGTGCGTCCGTTAATGCATCCCTTCCATCAGAACCAACTTTACTAAAGATAAAATTCAAAAAAGTCAGGGTGGTATTTTTACAAAGAACCTTTGCTAATGCTTTCCCACCTTCAGAAGCAATTTGATTAGAGGAAAGATCCAAAGATGTTAAAGTTGTATTTGTATTAAGAGACTTTGCTAATGCTTTCCCTACGTCAGGACCAAACCGATTATTGCCGAGATTCAATGTGGTTAGTGTAGTATTCTTGCATAGAGCCTCTGCTATCGCTTTCCCACCTTCAGAACCAAGTTGATTGTTGGAAAGATCCAAAAATGTTAAATTATTATTTATACATAAGGTTTCTGCTAATATTTTCCCTGCTTCAGGACCAAGTAGATTATCACCAAGATTCAAAGAGGTCAGAGTTCTATTCACGCGTAAAGCTTCCGCTAACTCTTTTCCACCTTCAGAACTAAGCTTATTACAGTAAAGATTTAAAGAAGTCAGAGTAGTATTTTTACAAAGAACCTTTGCTAATACCTTCCCACTCTCAGAACAAAGTCGATTAAAGGAAAGATCCAAAGAAGTCAAAGTAGTGTTTATATAAAGGGCCTCTGCTAATGCTTTCCCTGCTTCAGAATCAAGTTGATTATTTCCAAGTTTCAAAGAATTCAAAGTAGTATTTATATAAATGGCCTCTGCTAATGCTTTCCCAACTTCAGAATCAAGTTGATTATTTCCAAGATTCAAAAAAGTCAGAGAATGATTCTCGCATAGAGCCTTTGCTAACGCTTTCCCACCCTCAGAACCAAGTTCATTATTGTAAAGATCTAAAGAAATCAAAGTATTATTTACACTAAGGGCATCTGCTAAAGCTTTTCCACCCTGATAAGCAAGCATATTCCAACCAAGAAATAATGAAGTTATAGTGGTACTATTGGAGAGGACTTTCGCTAATGCTTTCCCTCCTTCAGGATAAAGTTGATTTTTAGAAAGATCTAGAGAAGTTAGGACTGTATTGTTTACACAGAGAGTCTTTGCTAGCGCTTTAATTGTTTCGGGGCCAAGTTTATTGTCACTAAGGTTTAATGAATTCAAGGGAATATTTTTGTTGAAAATTTCATCCAAAACTTTATCATTAAGATAACAGTTTCTTAATGTTAAAGAGGTAACAGATGTGCTATTACAAAGTCTTTTAGTAAATACTAATTCATTATAAATATTTCCATAAAAATTTAAATATTTAAGTCTATTTGATCGAAAAAACATTAGGGCCAAAGAACATTCGATAGCACTTATTTGACTTTCATCAATTTCATCAAAATAATTTAAAATTCCTTCATTTAAATAATAATAATCAACAGATGTAATATAACTAGTATAATTAAATAATAAATTCGTATTTTTTGGAAGGGTCAAATCAAAAGGGATTAATAGAGCTTGTTCTTCTGTATTTAATGTTAAAAGACATATTTTTACAAGTCTTTTATCTTTAAAGTGAACACCTGGCTCTCTCCATAATATTGATATAATATTTCTACACCATAGACGGTTTACAAAAAGACACGAAAATAAGCTTTTATAATTTTTCTTAAGTTTGTTAAATATTTCATAAAGACATTCGTTTGGTAGTATGTTCATGTTTATGAGGGATGAGATAAAATTTTTAGATTGTACATTTATATGATTTTGTGAATTAAAATTCACGCTAAAATTTTCATATATAATTTTGAGGATTTTCGCCGATTTTTAAAATCTGTACATACTGATCCGGGGGGATCGCTAAAGCGGGGTAAAAATAATAATTACTTTTTTGATGCAATTATGGTTAGATGGTTTTATAGATATCAAGAATGTAATTTATGTCGTATGTAGATCGTATATTGAATTTACCCCACTTTAGTTGATCCCCTGATCCGGTTCATTCTATGCTGATCATTACTACATCATGCTGAAATAGTTATTACCTCATTTACGTGTAATAATTCCTATAAAACTTTCGTCAAAGCCAATTTTTAAATGACGAATTGATGAATGACGAATTTATGACGAATAGCTAAAAATCGAAATCTATGACGAAATCTATGATTATTAATGAAGCGTAAGACGTCGCAAATTAGTTTAATCGCAAGCATAGGCAAAGGTATATATGAATGCTGCCAAAGGTAGAGATAGTAATTATTTACTATGTTAAAAATTAAATTACGCTTTGTGACAATTTACTAATAATATTTACTTACAAATACTGTAATAAAACATGCAAATTGTCGTTTAGTGCTGATTTAACTTTTTACGTAATGAATAATACCTTGCGTTTACATGCGATCAGAAAAAATATTCAAATCGTCCATTCTAGTCGTTTCGGTTGCATGATTTAAAAAAAACAAGAATTAAAAGCTTTTTAAAATCACATGGTATCCGAATTTTTAAAATCCCGCATTCTTTTTGCAACACTCATATAGCGATTACTTAATGATAATTTTTTAGTACAAATTTTCCGAAAGTTTAATTCATATAAATTACGGTTGATACGATACGTCTTTTACAAAATTAATAACTTGTACTTAATTTTTCTTAATTTTGAATGAAATAATTAATATCCGTACATTTTAAATGCTTAAATGCTTATTATATAATTTATTATACTTGTACTATTTAAATTATGTAATAATTATATAATAAAACATTTAAAATACCTAAATTATGTAATATATTTAAAAAATACCTAAATTATGTAATATATTTAATTAAAAAAATTAAATGCTGCAAAAAGCTATTATATATGATTGATAAGGCATTTTTTAATAGAATTTGGAGCCGGATGAAAAATTGTCACCAGTGCGGTGACTCGGATGAAGACAGTTTACAGACAAAAATACCGATATTAAAAACAAATATTATCTACTTCAGATTCACGTAATATAAACTACAGTAATTGAGAAAAAAAAATTAGGATTCAGCATATTCAGAGGTCGTTACAAAGAAACTCTATGAATGAACAACTACATTTTGACATTTTATTGGACAAAGTTCGTTAATGCTCTTTTTACAGTGATTTTTTGTAGTTCTGTCAATAATTTCATCGTCAGTAGTTTAAATATTCCTCAATAGTTTCATCATTCGTTAATGGCCTCATCATGTTAAGCATCTGACGACGAAGCATTTTTGTTTCATTAGGTATTACATTAACAGATATAAAATTAATAAATTTTATATAAAGCATTTTTATTTCATTAGGTATTACATTAACAGATATAAAAATTAGTAAATTTTTATATAAAGCGATGAAATTTTTAATGAACTAGCATCACTTTTGAAAAATTTGGGGTTTAACGTATCCAGAGATCATACAAAAACTTGTTAAAGAGAGTTATTGTATCAACTAAATCGACTCATCATAGGCTTCATCAATTCGGCATAGATTTCGTCAATTCATCACCAGTTTCGTCAATCGTCGGGGTTTTTGTCAATCGCCAAGGTTTCGTCATGACGAACCATGACGAAACTTTTTTGTTATCGCAAAAATAATATCATTAGCAATGATTAATAGCTGGCAACTAGTGATGCCTGACGAAATGACGAAACCTGACGAAACCATAAGTTTCGTCATTGACGAAACTTGACGAAACTTATGGTTTCGTCATTTCGTCAAGGTAAAATTAGCTTCGCCAGGCATCTATACTGGCAACTCGTGTGCTATGCAAGTTCAGTACGATCGTATTCGACTTAGATTAGTATCGGGCATAACTTCAAAATAAGTTTATGGCATTTTTTATTTAATCATATGAAACTTTATTATAACAATAGCTAGAAATTAACAAGAGCTTCATCGTTTTATTCTGCCACATTATTTTTTACGTTTCGGGCTTTGCATATCTTAACGTAGATATCACTGAGCAATTGTCTATCTACGCTTCTTTTCCTTCGTGCAGAAAAGACTTTTTCATCCGGTCCTCAGAGTTTTAAATACATCCTGATTATCGGAGAATCGATATACAGTAAAAATATTTGTGAAATAGTGACATCATAAATAAACTTCTTATGAGTGTGAATGACAAATAATAATTCCAAATACAAATTGCACTAACCCAATAAAGTATGTCATTATATGCACTTAAGTATGCGTATAATATTTGGGTTCAAAATTAATAATAATTCGGTATCTATTATAATTTTGGATAAAATAAGTGATATATTTAGAGATGGGCACCATGCGCATGAATGCAAGCATGCTGCGAGTGGTCTAACCATACAAAATCCAAATATTTTAAGATCTTTCTAACGTGATTCAGCGGTTTTTTTCAGAATAACAGAATATCAGTATCGTATGGATGAGCTGATCGGTCTGGTATCAGGTGTAAAATACCAATTCTAATAGTCTAATAGTTACTGTATTTTACACCTATAACATACTGATCTGATCAACCATATTGATCTATTTTACACCCATTTGGTTATCTATATAATTCTTATCCTAAAATCTGTGCCATTCCCCGGATGACCAGTATTAAAATAAGGGTATTTTTGCGTCATACCGTACAGATCTGATCAAATTTAATAATTTGATCAACTAGTTATTTAAGGTAATCAAAAAACGTGATGATTTTGATACAAGCCGTATAGATTTTTATACGAACAAAGTAATACAATTCATTCTTTACAACAATTTTGATCCATTTTTTAAAAGAGACAAATACGGTAGTTAAACCAAAAAATGTTTATAATAATTTTATTAACTGACTTGATCTACTTAGTGAATTTCATCCAATCTTGAACCGAGATTTTCTCCTATAGTCATAAAAAAAATTTCTGTTAATTAGAAATGCCTTATTTTACATGATGAAAATAATTGGTAAAAATGAACAAGGCAATCATGGCATACGATAATTTTTATTAGAAGAGTGAAGTTATTTATTTATTAGAGTTTTTCACACGCTTGAATTTTGTTTTTAATAAAAACGTAAATCATTTAATGTACAGTAGTACTTATAGCAATAGGATTTCATAGTTGTCAAATTTGTTAATTCTTTCAAAAATGGAATGGAGCATATAAATTACGTACGTACATACTTTCAATATTCTTGATTTGATGTATCGATATACATTAAAGAAAAATAAAAAAAAAACTACAATCGCTGGTAAATTTATTTGTAGTTCACAATATATCATCTTGAAACGTTATAAAATCATTCCCGATTAAATTTATTGAGGGTACATCAGCATGACCAGGCATCATTTGATAATTTATGAAAATTACAAAGAATCTTAATGATCTCGAGAACCATGATTGGGTTTTAATAATTTTAGACTTGTTGGAATCGTCTTATTGAGACGTTCATTTTGTTAGTAAACCATCAAAAAACGGGCCAGTGAATCAAAAGTTATTTACTATTAAATATTGTATATATTGTATATAGCAGCATACCATGCGCATGCATGGTAAAGAAAAATGCCATTTTGCCCATCTATAGATATATTCTTTTTAATAGAGAGATCTTTTGAATCTTTTTATTTTTTTTAAATGTTTAAAATTCATGTTTATTAATTTTCTGATTCAGTTAGTAGGTTTTTTTTTTTTTTTTAATGTATTGAACATAACATAATGTTTGAGAACACCTATAACTAATACCCTTTCCTCTTGAAAACTGTATTGGCTCTAAATCTCGGACATTAATCGGGATATTGACAGGACAAGTCAAAATGCACCAAATTAAATTTCTATTTTATATTAAAAGACTGTTACTTTATTTATATAACGGGAATTTTTAATTATCATAAAGCTAACCATAGACATTGAACTAATTTAGATTCGATTTTTGAATACTAATCATAAATCAGGACAAGTTTAATAAATATTGTACATTTAGAAAAATTTCGTAAATTTAATGCTTGAAAGCTTTTACTTTGCTTTTCTTCACTCTAGCCAATAGAAAATAAATAATTATTTATTGCGGAACATATTTATAAGACATGACATATATTTTTATGTTAAATTTCTTTCAATCTAATATGGTATTATAGAATATAACGACATTGCGATTAATCAATTTTGGTATAAATTATAGAGATAATTCGGGACGCCAATTCAATCTAATATGGTATTATAGAATATAACGACATTGCGATTAATCAATTTTGGTATAAATTATAGAGATAATTCGGGACGCCAATATAAAGTACCAATAGATATTATTACGAAATGCGTCTGCTAATGCAAGTTACGATAACAATTAAATTTCAAAAAAAATTAAATAATTTTACAAAAATCTTTGTTATTGTTCTCTACTTTCGGGAAGGAAAGATACAGAGAAACTAAAGTAGTATTTATACAATGGGTATCTGCTAAAGCTTTCCCAGCTTCAGGACCTAACCAATTACAGCGAAAATTTAAAGAAGTCAGAGTTGTATTCTTGCATAAAGTCTCTATCAACGCTATTCCACCCTTGTAACCAAGCGGATTATAAGAAAGATCCAAAAAAGTAAGATTAGTGTTTATACGAAGGGCTTCTACTAATATTTTCCCTGCTTAAGATCAAAATTGATTATTGCCAAGATTCAAAGAAGTCAGTTGTATTCTTGCTCAGTGCCTCCGTTACGTTTTTCCACACTTAGAACCAAATTTTTTACAATAACGATTTAGAGAAGTTAAAATAGTATCTATACAAAAAACTTTCGCTAATGCTTTACCTCCTCCAGAATGGGTGGATTTTTTAGAAATATCTAAAGAAGTTAAGGCTGTGTTAGGATTACATTTTTGTTGAAATTTCATCTAAAACTTTATCATTAGGTAACAGTTTGAGATCTTAAGGAGACGACTGAAGTATTTTTACAAGGTCTTTCTATAAATACTAATTCATTATAAACATTTTTCCATAAAATTTAAACATTTAAGTCTTTTACTAGATCGAAAAAACATTAAAGTCAAAGAACATTCTATAGCACTTATTTGATTTTTATCAGCTTTGTCGTTAAAATAATAGTATATAGTTGTAATAATATTTATATATTCAAATAACGCTTTTAATTTTTTTGAAAGACTAAATTGAAAGGGATTATAAAGCTTGTGATTCAGAATTTAATGCTGAAAGACAAGTTTTGTGTACACCTGCACTCCAAAGTATTGGTATAACAATTCTACATCATCAACGATTTACAAGAAGGCATGGAAGGCATGAAAATGAGGTTTTATAATATGTTCAAATATTATTAAATATTTCAAAAGGCTCGTTTGAAAGTATAATCATATTTTATTTAAAACGTCATGGTCGAAAATTTTAGGATATATATTTATTTTATATTGGAAATTGTGAAATATCATGTGTTAACTTTAAGCATGCGCAGGCAAAATATTTTTTAAAATTAGGTTTAGAAGTATAATTAAGTCGGTCGAGGTTTTTCTTAAGTGCTCTACCATAATAGATTCGCGAAATGATTTAACTGGATAAAATATTAATCATGAATAAGGATGTTTCCAAGACAAAATAATTATTTTTCTACCTCACAAATGTTTGGCCGTTTCTTTAAAGGGGTTATATCATTTAAAAGATCTATATAAAGATTTGTAGTTGATCATTGTTGTTATTATGGCAATAAGCTATTTGTAAAATTTGTAAAAGAATTAAATCTGGACTAAAATCCGAGCCAAAGTTTTGACACTGTACTGCACAAAATTTCGGATTTTAGGAATTGTAGTGAATCGCGAGCAAAATAAAGGAAAATAAGGAAAAAGATGTACATTTATAAATGTAATGATTCAAGATATCCAGACAAAAAAGATCGAAAAGTGATAGATTAATAAATACTTAACTATAAAATGAAATTTACTTTTAATATAGTTGAGTCAAAAAAAGGCAAAAAAATACAATTCTTTTTTTTCCAGTAATATAATAAGAATTTTCGTTGCGAATGTTTATTTTGTTTAAATATTTTTTAATTTTATTGAAAAATTCGTAAAAACCTTTGGTGATAAGCTTAAAAATATTTGATCGTAGGAAGTTCCTAATTGCAAGTTTTTTTAGGATCTTCTTTAGCATAGGTGGGCATATAGAATTATTATAGAATTATAATATATAAAAACTATCTATTCTTAAGTTAATTTAAACTACAACATTTACCCTAACTCTAACTAATAATAAATTTGTTTCATTTAAATCAAAATAGCTAATTTTTATATATCGTGAAATCTACACCCAAACCCTACCCTAACCCTATAAGACAAAAAAGAAAAAACTTCCAAAAAAATTTTTAAAATTTTATATTAAAATAGTCAAAATTTCAGCATCAGCCGTGACAATATGTATATTTTATTAATATATTTTTTTAAAATATATTATTATTTGAAAAAATAGAATATTATTATAATTATATTTAATAATAAAATTATGATAATTAATCAATTATTGGAAGAACGACCTTTGCATATTTATGTAACTTTCATGCATATCACCAATCATTATATTTTGTTTCTATTCCGGATCAACCCGATATTTGTTCCTAGTACATATATCATAAATCCGATTTTTATCGCATAGCATATGCGATTGCAAATTTTGCATATCAGGACCATTTTAGCATAATTAATAGAGCATAATCTGTGCATAAAATGGACGGTATTAAAAAATATAAAAATATCAGAACATCTCGGATAGTAGACAGTCAATAAACACAAAACACGAGCATGGTTGTTGGTGATTTTTGGAGGCATAGTAATTTATCTCGTAGGTTATAAAAATATAGTAATTTTACAACTTTAGTGAGCGCATACGCATATTTTCGCTAAAAATCTAAATTTTTTTTATTTAGTCTAATTTAATGTACTTTTATAAATTCTAAGAAATTTATTAATATATAAATAATAATATACTGTATTTTTATTAATTAAACCATCAGCAAAGCGACAGGTTATATACTAGTTTTAAATCTATTTTTCTACAATGATGAGAACACCTTTACCTCGTATAGAAACATGATAACAAATAAATAGAAAAAACATCATACAAAGTTAACTTTTTATGATTCTTATAATACAAATTTTAAAATTTTTATCTTTACTTGTTTATTACGTCAAAATAAAATAAGAGGGTCAGACTATCTTCCCACATTATGGTTACACTAGATTTGCTCATAATGAGGAATAAGTTTCAAAGAAACCAATGTAAAATTATTATGAAGAACCTTCGCTAATGTTCTCCTACACTCTGAACCAAAATAATTATAGGAAAGATCCAAAGAAGCTAAAGTAGTATTTATATAAGGGGCATTTGCTAGTGCTTTCCCTGCTTCAACACCTAATAGATTACAGCGAAGATTTAAATAAGTCAGAGTAGTATTCTTGCATAAAGCCTCTATTAACGCTTTCCCGCTCTCAGAACAAAGCAGATTAAAGGAAAGATCCAAAGAAGTCAAAGTTGTATTTATATAAAGGACCTTTGCCAATACTTTTCCTGCTTCAGAATCAAGTTGATTATTTTCAAGACTCAAAAAAGTCACAGTATGATTCGTGCACAAAGCCTTCGCTAACGCTTTCACACCCTCAAAACCAAGTTCATTATTATAAAGCTCTAGAGAAGTTAGAGCTGTATTGTTTGCATAGATTGTTCTTGCTAACACCTTAGTTGTCTCAGGACCAAGTTTATTGTAAAGAAGATTTAATGAAACCAGCGTATTATTCTTGTTTAAAATATCATATACAATTTTATCACTAAGATAACAGTCTCTTAATGTTAAAGAGACAACAGAAGTGCTTTTGCGAAGTCTTTCTGTAAATAATAATAATTCATTATAAATATCTTCACAAAAATTTTAAATATTTAAGTCCTTAACTAGATCAAAAACATTAGAGTCAAAGAACATGCGACTGCATTACTTTGATTTTCATCAACTTTATCATAATAATTTTTAACCCTTCAATTAAATAATTACATTCAACAGATGTAATATAACTTGTATAATTAAATAATCCATTCGTATTTTTGGGAGGATTAAACTAAAAGGGATTAATAGAGCTCGTTCTTCTGCATTTAATGCCAAAAGACATATTTTTACAAGTTTTTTATGAGCAAAAATATTGAACTAGCTTAGATTTAATTTCTGAACACTGAACCTAAATAAATATCTTGAATCGGTATTAAAAATATTTGAAAATAGTTGTAAAATAAAGCTTAAAGCCATTTACTTCGTCTTCTTCACCTTTAGTCAATTAATTACAAGCGAAAATAAAATTGTATATTTTGGCGATATTGCGGTAAAATAATTAATTTTGACACCAATTATAGTGATAATATAGGATACTAAAATAAATTTACATCAATATTGTTACAAAGAGCGTTTCCTCAGAACCATTGATTAGAGAAAAAATCAAAAGAAGTTAAAGAATATTTATTTAAAGGGATTGTGCTAAAGCTTTCCCTGAGCGACTATTGCCGAGATTCAATTTAACCAGTGTAGTATTCATGAATAGAGCTTTTCCTATCTTCAGAACTAAATTGATTATTGGAATCAAATTAGTATTTATATGTAGGGCCACAGCCAATGTTTTCCCTGCTTCAGGACCAAATCGATTAACACCAAGGTTCAAAGAAGTTAGTATGATAGTATTTGCGAATTGCATCTGCTAATGCATTCCTTCTCTTAGAACCAACTCTTAATTTTTAACGAAGTCAAAGTATTATTTTTACAAAAAACCTTTGATAATGATTTCCTACTCTCAGAACCAAGGTAATTATAGGAAAGATCAAAAGACGCTAAAGTAGTATTTATATAAAGGGAATCTGCCAAACTTTTCCCTGCTTCAGGACCTAATTTATTACAGCGAAGATTTAAAGAAGTCAGAGAAGTATTCTTGCATAATGCATCTGCTAACGCTTTTCCACCCTCAGGACCAAGTTGATTAAAGGCAAGATCCAAACAAGTTAAAGTAGTATTTATACAAAGGGTTTCTGCTAATGCTTTCCCCGCTTCCGAATCAAGTTGATTACTTTCAAGATTCAAAGAAGTCAGAGTATTATTCTTGAATAGAGCACTCGCTAACGCTTTCACACCTTTAGAACCAAGTTGATTAGAGGAAAGATCCAAAGAAATCAAAGTAGTATTTATACGAAGGGCTTCTGCCAATGTTTTTCCTTCTTCAGCGCAAAATTGATTACTACCAAGATCCAAAGAAGTCAGAGTTGTATTCTTTCTTAGTGCCTTCGCTAACGCTTTGCAACCTTTAGAACTAAGTTTATTGCGGTAAAGGTTTAAAGAAGTTAAAGTAGTATTTATATAAAGAGCCTCTGCCAGTGCTTTCCCTGCTTCAGAATCAAGTTGATTATTTCCAAGATTCAAAAAAGTCAGAGTAGAATTCTCGCATAGAGCCCCTGCTAACGCTTTCCCACCCTCAGAGCCAAGTTCACTATGGTAAAGGTCTAAAGAAGTCAGAGTAGTATTTACGCAAAGAGCATCCGCTAATGCTTTTCCACCCTGATAAGCGAGCATATTCCAACCAAGATATAATGATGTTATATTGGTATTTTTGTAAAGGACTTTTGCTAATGCTTTTCCACCCTCGGAATGAAGTTGATTTCTAGAAAGCTCTAGAGAAGTTAGAGTTGTATTTTTTGTACAGAGAATCCTTGCTAGCACTTCAATACTCTCAATGTCAAATTGATTGTCACTAAGATTTAATGAATTCAAGTTAATATTTTTGTTGAAAATTTCATCCAAAGCTTTTTCATTTAGATTACAGTTTGTGAATATTAAAGAGACAACAGATGTGTTTTTACAAAGTTTTCCTATCAATACTAATTCATTATAAATATTTCCATAAAAACTTAAATGTTTGAGCCCTTTACTAGTTCGAAAAAACATTAGAGCCAAAGAACATTTGATAGCATCTATTTGATTTTTATCAGCTTTATCATAATACTTTTGAATTCCTTCGTTTAAATAATAGTAATAAACAGATGTAATATAACTTGTATAATTAAATAATGGATTCGTACATTTCGGAAGGATTAAATCAAAAGGGATTAATAGGGCTTGTTCTTCTGCATTTAATGCTAAAAGACATATTTTTACAAGTCTTTTATCTTTAAAGTAAATTCCCGGATCACTCCATAATATTGGTATAATAATTCTACACCATAGACGATTTACAAAAAGGCATGTAAATAAGCTTTTATAATCTGTTCGAAGTTTATTAAATATTATATAAAGGCATTCGTTCGGTAATGCTTTCATGTTTTATTTAAAAGGACGAGATAAAAAAAATTTTTTACTGTGCTACGTTAATTAACAATTTTTTTGCATATTTAATTTGCTATTGGGTTTCGGGTTTCTCGTGATCCGCCACATTTCCTTTTGACTAAAACGGAAAAGATTTTCGTAAAAAAATTTTATTGCTGTATTGTCCGGAGGAGAAATATTTCCAATCGTGGAAATGATCATTAACAATTTTAGAAATTCCACACTTAACACAAGTGTGGAATTGTCGCATTGATGATCATTAATAATTTTAGTAATTTTCCCAATTCCAAATCATGTGAATTGTGAATTTCCAATTTTATAAATCATG
Source organism: Gigaspora rosea (assembly GCA_003550325.1). Lineage (NCBI taxonomy): Eukaryota > Fungi > Glomeromycota > Glomeromycetes > Diversisporales > Gigasporaceae > Gigaspora > Gigaspora rosea. Next base: position 437,092 of record QKWP01000048.1, on the reverse strand, counting down.
CATTTTTGATCAATTTTTTACTCTTGACCAATGATATATTAAGATAGAAGTTTTCTTGTCATATTTTTATACAAAACTATCATACTATAACTCTTGATAGGCCTCGAAAAGTTAATTTTCGTTTTGCATAACCTAATGTTTCAAAATTCCGTATATTGGTGTTGTTTTTTTTTTTTTTTTTTTAAAAAAAAAAAAAATTCTTTGCGTGGCCTAAATTAATTCATGTTCACATCTAAGGTCACGCAAAGTTAATTCTTCGGTTTGCATAACATGGAATCAGAAAATTTTTTTTATCGGATCTACCGGGAAAATCCTGGAAAATTAAGGTCATCATCGGGTGGCACCGGAGAAAAAAATTAAATGCCATCAAAGCTATTTTTTCCATATAACACGCGTAATTTTGAATTTATAAAATATTGACAATTAACACAAGAATTGATTGATCTACATTGAATGATTCCAAATTCTTTGTCTTATATAAATGATACACAGAATACCGATACGTATCATTTACGATTGGTTTTGGCGGTACATTTAAGTAAATTGTTATTATTAAAAATTATTCATGTACTGTTACGTGATAAAAAAAATTTATTGGTCATAATATGAAATAAAACGTTATTATAATATTAGATATTAATAAAATTTATTTAAAGATTTGAATATTTATTGTATTGGGGTTGCAAAAATTAAAATTGCGTATATTCTAAAATAAATAGGATTTTTCAGATAGCATTTTTACTTATATCAGTTTTATGTTGATTATACTGGAAAAACTATATAATGATTTCTTTAATTTTTTGAAACCTTTCATTGGTATTTTCATGTTGATTTTTTTTTGAAGAAATAACTAGCTATTATTACGGGGAAAATGGTTTATTGTTTATGGATTGGAGATAAAAGAATGTAAAAGGTAGTTCGCCAGAGGCGTGACTTGGTGATTTAGTATTAATATATTAAAAGAGTTTATTAAAGGTAATTTTATTATAGGAATATTGGAATCCCGTAGGATAAGATAATTTTTACAAGAGGTAAATTACAGAGTTTTTATAACTTTCACTAGACTAATAAACTAAAGAGGTTTAGGGAATAATTGTCTTTCATCACGAAAGGATCACGGTAGAATCACTGATCTCGAATCACGGTAGAATCATTGATCTCGAATCACGGTAGAATCAGTATAATTAAGGGGCTTATGACGATAAGTATTATATGATCACAAAAACAATGACTATGTTTAATAATCTTTTAAGTAATTCTTAGTTTCTTGGTTTCTTCTCTTTAGATTCCTTGTGTTTCGATTCTTAATCACGGGTTTTACTGCGTCTAATTCTGAAGATCACTTTTACCCCGTGACACTCGCCCACGCTTATTTTATGCGTCCCACGCATAACTTTAATTATTCAATAATCATTATATATATATCATTATTAATTGCTGATCCGGATAAGATCTGCAGAATTTTTATATTTGAATTTGGGGGGATTTGCACTGAATTTACTATGTTTTTATTGTATGCTGAAATCTTACAACCACCTTGTTTACATGGAATTTATATAGTCATCTGATCATTTTTTAGTGATATCTCAGCGTATACTAGGCCAATTTGAATGATCTAACTGCCATTAGATGCGTCTCAGTGAGCTCTACAATTTTCAATTAATTGACTTGAGCTGTTAGCTTAATAAAAAAATCACTTACTATAGAGGTAGTTGTAAGATTTCAGCATATAATAAAGTTTATATTGTACTTATCCCCAAAATTTACTATTGTCCCAATATAGTAATTCTGCAGATCTTATCCGGATCATCAATTAAGTAATATATAAATAAATATTATCTTTCTATTTTTTTTTGTTAAATAGAGCCTTCTCTACTATGATACCTTTTTATAAAACACCGATTTATAGGAGTTTTGATGATATTCCCTTCTGTAGTTCTAAGCTTAAAAACTTCCTTTGTCAAAACTCTATGAATAATAAAAGGTCCCTTCCATTTGGGGTAAAGTTTATGGCTTTTCGAATATTCTTGAGAGGCCTTATAAACTAAAACTTTATCACCTTTCTTTAGATCGTCTAATGGTCGGAGTTGTCGATCATATCGAATTTTGGCTAATCTTTGGGCGTTTTCGACTCTTTCTACTGCGGCAGCCCTGAATTGAGGTACAACTTCAATCAACTCATATAATCATTGAAGAAATGTTCCTTCTAATAATTCTTCCGATTCGCTTTGATGGATAGGGAGCCGTGCCTTCCTTTTGTGTACTAGATAAAAAGGCGTCATTCTTGTGGTATCTTGTTTAGCCGTATGATAAGCAAATAAAATTGAGGAAATTAAGAGGTCCCAATCTCGTACATTGGTCATGAGTTTAGCTAGGGACTTACAAAAAGTCTTATTAAAATGTTCGACCAACCCGTTTGTTTGGGAGTGATACAGTATTGAGTAGTGATGGTCGATTTTAAATCTCTTCAAAAATTCATTCATTAGTGAGTTTCTAAAATGTGTTCCTCAATCGGACAATAGATATTGTGGGCACCCATGTCTACACACAATATCCTCATAAATAAAATCGGCTACTTCGTTAGCATTAGCGGTTTTGATAGCCTTGGCCTCTGGCCATTTCGTCATATAGTCTGTTGCAACGACTATATATTTGTTTCCTTGTGATGTCCTGGGTAAAGGTCCTACAATATCGATCCCAATTTTATAAAACAGGGCCTCTATCGAAATTGGATGTAATGGGGGTCTGGCTGATTTTTTTTTATCTTCTTTGACATATGTCACAGGTGCGAACATATATCCTTATGTTCTCGTAATTTGAGGCTAGTAATATGTATTACGTATTTTATTAAACATAATTTCCTTTTCAAAATGTCCTCCAATGGATGCATATGCATTAGAAATAAAATGCGTACGACTTTATACTTTTGTATAACTCTAAGCAGATGATCTTTCTTATGTTTATCTTTTTTATATATCAGACCCCTCTTGATAACGAAAAATTGACTTTGAGTCTGTAGGTTTAGTCTCTTTTGGGTCGTTTTTAATTGTAGATATTTGAGAGAATCCATCTTATTTATGCCAGGACACCGACCACCTGGACTGAATTCTTATTTAATGTCAGATTTTTTTCTTTTTTTTTTGGTATTAAATATTTAATGGATTTGTACTCGTAGTAAGGTTGCTTTAATACTTGTTATATGATTTTACGATCGAATTCGTGATCTCTATCTTGAAACGTTTTATTATTAAGTTAATTTTTCACATATCATATCTTTAAATTAAAATTGTAAGGGGAGCACCATTTATCACCTGATTTTTTAGGTAGGTGGGGGGTAGAACAATTATCAGGTTCTATATATAATATAATATATAAATATATATTTATATATATTATTATTTATATCTGATATATTATATTTAATATTGAATAACTTTTGATCCACCAGTTCATTTTTGATGATTTAACTACCAAAATGTTCGCTTAGTGAGCCGATTCTAACAAGCCTAAAATCACTAAATTCTAATCACAGGATCCTAAGATCAAAAAGATTTGTATTCTATAAACAATTAATAATTAGATATGTCAGGACCCCGGACATGTAGTACAGAGGTCATACGTTATGCATTTTAGCAAAAACCCCTGAAATTTGAAAAGCAAAAAATCAGTTTTTGGCAATTATCTTGGCATCCAGTGGTCCAATTTGAATGAACTTTTTTTTTAAAATGAAGCCCTCAGTGAGGCGCATCTAACAAAAAAAAGTTTATTCAATTCTGATTACTAGATCAAAAGTTATTTAAATAAATAGATTTTGTCATTTTCAGCAAATTAGATCAAAATTGAACTATATGAGAGATGTCCAGGGTCCTGATATGTCTAATTTGGTGCACCTAAGTTCTATGATGAATACCATGTGCCATATCAATCAGAATCAGATTATTTTGTTACTATTCGATTCGTCTCATTGAGACTAGTGCTCCTAGGTCCAGTCCAGGTCTGGTCCAGTCTGGGTCTGGCCCGGGATCAGACCAGACTCAGACTCAAATTTTACTAATTTCAGACTTCAGACCAGACTCAACTATGAGTCCGGTCTGGGTCTGGTCTGAAATCTGCAGACTGGTCTGAGTCTGAATATAATTATACGTATTTTTTGGCACTGAACAAGTTTACTTAGTGCATTTTGTTAGAATAAATTAGTAAAATTAGTAAAATTTTATGAATCATAAGATTTTATAGAATTTTATTAATAAAATTCTATAAAATCTTATAATTCACAAATTTTTATTAATTAATTCTAACAAAATGCACTAAGTAAACTTGTTTACCACCTAAAAATGTATTAAAACGGCTGGTTTGTTTTTATTTTACTTGAAATTTGGAGAAAAGATGCATAATTTTGGATTTTTGATCAAAAAAGTCAAATTTAAGCATCTTTTCTCCAAATTTCAAGTAAAATAAAAACA
>QKWP01000048.1:403183-431982 GCA_003550325.1 Gigaspora rosea | reverse complement strand
TTAAGCATCTTTTCTCCAAATTTCAAGTAAAATAAAAGCAACACTGCCGATTTAATATATTTTTAGGTGTTAAATGACTTTACTTAGTGCATTATGTTAGAATTATTTAGTAAAATTTATGAATCATAAGATTTTATAGAATTTTATTAATAAAATTTTATAAAATCTTATGATTCACAAATTTTTGTTAATTAATTCTAACAAAACGCACTAAGTAAACTTGTTTAGCATCTAAAAATACATTAAATTGGCAGGGTTGTTTTTATTTTACTTGAAATTTGGAGATAAGATGTTAAAATTTGTCTTTTTTGATCAAAACTCCAAAATTGTGCATCAAATCTCTAAATTTCAAGTAAAATAAAAACAAACTAGCTGTTTTAATACATTTTTAGGTGCTGAACAAGTTTACTTAGTGCATTTTGTTAGAATTAATTATAAAAATTTGCGAATTATAAAATTTTATAGAATTTTATTAATAAAATTCTATAAAAACTTATGAGTCATAAAATTTTACTAATTTATTCTAACAAAATGCACTAAGTAAACTTGTTCAGCACCAAAAAATACATATAAATATATTCAGACTCAGACCAGTCTGCAGACTTCGGACCAGACCTAGACCAGACTCAGACTTGACTAAAAAGTCTGAATATAAAAAATAAATTTACTTAGTAATTTTAAAAATTACTATTAAAATTACACAAAAGTTGAACGATCTTGGGATCCTGTGACTGGATTTTGATGATTTTGGGCTTGTTAGAATCGTCTCACTGAGACAAACATTTTGGTAGTTGAATTGTCCCAAACAGACCGGTAGATCAAAAGGTATCCAATTTTTACTATATATATATATTATTAAATTTTAACCAATCAAATGCTTAGAAAAATTATCAGGTGGTGTAGGGGGGTCAGCTACTTAGTGAAACCCTAATCAGGTGATTTCTGGCGCTCCCTTAAGTATTAATGTTATTAATTAACAATGTACCAAAAATATTTAATACTCATCTATTTCTAGGGTTGCCGTATCTAATCCTCTTATACGTAATTAATATCTCTCCCTAGTACAGTATAAAAATTTTCTCTTTTCATACATATTTATTTATTAATTTTTGACACTAATTATGTTATATATCCAGATCCATTTTTGCGCAGTACCAATTTTGGCATCCACTCTGCCGATACCAGGCTATAGATGCGACTTATGGGTTGGCTACCCTATTTTTGCGCATTTTTGTGACTTACAGGCAGTGTACCTTACACTGGAATAAAATTTTTTTTTTTAACTTTAGAGGCCGGGTACTATGGCCGTGATTTTATTATGAGTTATTAGGACGTAATATTTATTACATGAATGAGGATACAACTAGCCACACGTGCACTTTTGGTGCCTAATTTAAGTAGTCCGCCTGAAGGTTCTACACTAGCTTGGGGTAAAAATTTTTTTTTTAATTAAATATTTTAATATTAATGGATGGAAAAAAATTTTGATTTTATATTTTATTATTATTATATTTTTTTTGTTATTATTTATTAAATTTTATCTTTTTCTCCTTTTAGATATATTCGTGACAAGGAATCGACATTAGAATGTTTCCTTCTGGCATGTGTATAATTGTATAGTTATATGGCTGTAGTCTTAGAATCCAGCGAGCTCTGATTTCTTTCAGTTCCGCTGTATATAGCTACTTGAGAGCCACGTGATCTTTATCAGTATAAAGTATTTGGCCCCTAAGTAATAGTAAAAATGTTCTACTGCCTATACGATGGCCAACCACTCCAACTCTGGTGCAGAATAATTTTGTTCTGTTTTAGAAAGTTCCCTACTGGCATAAGCAACCACATACTCTCTTTGTTTCTGGTCCTTTTGGGCTAGTATAGCCCCCAATCCAGTTCCCAACGCATCTGTATGAAGGTAAAACATTTCTCTGAAATCGGGATACTTTAGTATAGGGACCTTCACTAGATGCCTCTTCAAAGTTTCGAATGCAAATTGCCTCTCTTTTGTTTACTCATATATTGTAGTTTTTTCTAATAATTTATAAAGAGGTTGTGCTATATTTGCAAAACCCTTAACAAATCGTCAATAATAGGAGGCTAACCCAAGGAAACCTCTTAATTGCCAAATATTTGTTTGTACTGGAAATTCTCTTACTTTTCTTATTTTGGACTCATCAGGTTTTATGCCTTCCTGACTTATTACATGTTCTAGATAATGTATTTCTATTTGAAAAAAATTGCATTTTTCTAGGTTTAACTTGAGTCCGGCATTTTCAAGTTTTTCAAAAATAATTTTTAAATGATTTAAGGGTAGAGTACATTTTCATGTATGATCGTCATACAAAAAAATTTTTATATAGGGGCAAAAATACACCATTGATAAAAATTTTTGAGAACATATCCAATTTTGGCCAAAATTTTGTGGCATATAGGTCAAACTCTTCTATTTATAGTAGTGAAACTTTAAAGCCACAAATTATATTAAAAAAATCTACTTGTATACATTGTCAATTTTCCTAGGATGATTGAGATTTTCCTAGGTAGTACAATATAAATAACATACAATAACATATGATCATCACCTGATTTCAATTGAATGTTATTGTAAAAAAATTAGTAATGCAATTACGATTAAAATGTAGATCGTTGTACTCTACCCTTAAGTGATCGCGAAATGTTCTTGAATAAATGTTTATGTTATCGAGATATACCACTGCATAATTTCTAATACATTCTTTAGAACTTTATCCATGAGTCTTTGAAACGTTCCAGGGGCATTACACAACCCAAACAGCATTACGTTAAATTCATATGTATCGAATTTGGTCATAAATGCAGCTTTTCTTTATTCTCTTCCTTTACCCCGACTTGCCAATAACCACTCATTAAGTCAAGGGTGGAAAACCATTCAGCTTCCCTGAACGTATCCAATAGATCATTGATGTGTAGAAGGGGTAGGTTCCTTTTTTGCGACTGTATTTACCTTACGATAATCTACACAGAAACAAAGTTTTACCCCTTTTTTGGTATGATTACTACAGGGGACGCCCAGGGGCTAAAAGCATCCCGGATTAACCCTTGTTCTTTTAATTTTCTAATTTCCTTTATAATAAATTCACTTTCTTTATGAGCTTCCCTATATAGGCCTTGGTTTATTAGTGCAGTGTCTCCCGTATTGATTGTATGCATAATAACTTCGGTCCATCCCAGATCTTCAAGACCTTGGGCAAATATATATTTCTTATTCCATAAAAACTCTTTTGCATTATACTATTGTTGAGGAGTCTAATCATTTCTTTTTATTATTTGTTGAATTTTTTTATCTACATCTGTTTCTTTTTCATTCTCTTTCACAGGTACTTCTTTGATATTCGTTAAAAATAACACTGGATTCTCTTCAAAATATTCTTCAAGAAAATGACTTTCCATCTCATCTACTTTTCATCCTCTTCATAGTCTAATTCGTCGAAGGTATTGCCACTTTCGCTATTATAATTTTCCTCTTCTTTATACGGTTTAAGATTTTTGAATCCTGTGTTAGAGATTGGAACTTCTACGTTTTTTGTATCATACTGTAGGTATAATTTTTGCTCGTCAAAATGAATATGAGCATTTGTTTTCTGGAACCAGTCGGTTCCCAACAGTAAGGTTTCCTCTGATGATTCAAATACGTATAGGGTAGTAGGTATAATAATATTTTTTAATTTTATTTTGACATCTTTTACTTTTCCTAATGTGCTTGCTTTTGAACCTGTGGCCATTAACCTTGATTGTAGATTCTTCATCTATTTTCAGGTGTAGTTTGTTGAACAGTCATCAAGATATTATACTTACCGCGGCACTAGAGTCCAACATAGCCAATATAGAATTTTCTTGTATTTGTACTAAACACCTGGCTGCTGTGGTATGGCGTTTTTCTTTTATATTAAAGAAATTTGCTTCTTGATTTGGTAGCGGTCGCTTCAGTACTTGGGCTAAGTTTCTTCTTTGGTTTGGATATTATAATAATTGGCCCACAGTAGCACTCGTATGTAATGACAGGATATCTTTAGCAATATTGTATGATGAAAGGGAATCAACTATTGACAGTCCATGCTTCCTTTCTTTTTTGTTTGGTTTATGACATCTTTCGGGCATAAAATTTTGGTTTGTATCCACTTCTTGTCTCGTTTCATCTACCTCCCGATTTCGGATCTTAGACATTTTTCTTTCTCTTAATCTTTTATCCCAATTCGAATTTTCAGCCTGTTTTGTATTATTGTATATACCACCGTTATTAATAATATATACTTCTTGATTATTGGCCTTATTGTTGTATACTAATTCACAAAAATTTATATTTTTTTGTCTAGCGAAGGTTCTGTTTTCCTCTGATTGCCTCAATTTTCCGACCTTACAATCTCATGCCATATGTCCTACTCTTCTACAATTTCAGCATTCATATCCAAACTTCTTATACCTTTGATAATTATTCTGGGGTGCTTTTTAATATTCTTAAATTTGTCTGTCAGGGCGGCATAGTTTAGAGCTATATCGTCAATTCATTTTCTAAGGTCACTTAATTCATTTCCTAGTTTCTGTTGCAACTTACGAGCTTTGGGTTTATTCAGTCTGTAATAATCACCCGCCTCAACCCTTCTTGCTGCTGAAATTAGAGATAGGCAAAATGGCACTTTCTACACTATGCATGCGCATGGTATGCAGCATGCATGCATGCATGCATGCATATTATATACACTATAGTTAATCGAGTCTGAGTCTGGTCCAGGTCTGGTCCAAAGTCTGCAGACTAGTCTAAGTCAAATTTTTTATAGGTATTTTTTGATGCTGAACAGGTTGATTAGTGCATGAAGTAAGAATTAATTAGTAAAAATTTGTGAATCATAGGATTTTTTAGAATTTTATTAGTAAAATTTTACAAAATCTTATGATTCACAAAATTTTACTAATTAATTCTAACTTAATTCACTAAGTAAACTTGTTAAGCAACTAAAAATACATTAAATCGGTAAAGTTGCTTTTATGTTACTTGAAATTTGGAAGAAAGATGCATAATTTTAGATTTTTGATCAAAAAGTCAAATTTAAGCATCTTTTCACATATTTTAAGTAACACAAAAACAACTCTACCGATTTAATGTATTTTTAGGTGCTGAACACGATTACTTAATGCATAAAGTTGGAATTGATTAATAAAATTTTGTGAATCATGTAGATTTTGTAGAATTTATTAATAAAATCCTATAAAATCTTATGATTCACAAAATTTTACTAATTAATTATAACTTAATGCAATAAGTAAACTTGTTCAGCATCTAAAAATAATCAAATCAGCAGAATTATTTTTATTTTACTTGAAATTTAGAGAATAGATGCATAATTTAGGATTTTTGATCAAAAAAATCAAATTTAAGCATCTTTTCTCCAAATTTCAAGTAAAACAAAAACAGTTCTGCCGATTTAATGTATTTTTAGGTTCTGAATAAGTTTACTTATTGCACTATGTTAGAATTAATTAGTAAAATTTTGCAAATCATAAGGTTTTATAGAATTTTATTAATAAAATTCTATAAAATCTTATTATTCACAAGATTTCACTAATAAATTCTAACATAGTGCATTAACTAAACTTATTCAGCACCTAAAAATACATTAAATCGGCAGAACTGTTTTTATTTTACTTGAAATTTGGAGAGAAGATGCTTAAATTTGACTTTTTTGATCAAAAATCCAAAATTATGCATCTATTCTCTAAATTTCAAGTAAAATAAAAATAATTCTACCGTTTTGATGTATTTTTAGGTGCTGAACAAGTTTACTTATTGCATTAAGTTATAATTAATTAGTAAAATTTTGTGAATCATAAGATTTTATAGAATTTTATTAATAAATTTCTACAAAATCTACATGATTCACAAAATATTATTAATCAATTCTAACTTTATGCATTATGTAATCGTGTTCAGCACATAAAAATACATTAAATCAATAAAGTTGTTTTTATGTTACATAAAATTTGGAGAAAAGATGCTTAAATTTGACTTTTTGATCAAAAAATCTAAAATTATGCATCTTTTCTCAAAATTTCATATAAAATAAGAAAAACTTTGCCAATTTAATATATTTTTAGGAGCTGAACAAGTTTATTTAGTGAATAAAGTTAGAATTAATTAATAAAAATTTGTGAATTATAAAATTTTATAGAATTTAATTAATAAAATTCTATAAAATCTTATGATTCACGAAATTTTACTAATTAATTCTAATTTAATGCACTAAAAAAATAAACTTGATCAGTTCAAAAAAATACATATAAAACATATTTAAATTCAGATTAATCTGCTAACTTCAAATCAGACCTGGACCAAACTCATAATTGAGTTTGAGTCTAATCTGAAGTTTGAAATTAGTAAAATTTATGTCTGGTCTGATCCGAGAAGCACTAGTCACACTAAGACAGTTATTTTTGATAGCAAATTTATAAAAAATAAACTAGTGAATCAAAAGTTATTTATTATCAAATATTCTATTTAACTAATTTTGTATAGGCATGCATTAATTTGCTTAGACCATGTGCATGCGTGCATGCATGCATGCATGCATGCATGCATCATGCGCATGGTGCCCATCTCTAGCTGAAATTGCCTTATTTAGATTCTTAGGTGCAGCTACAGCCACAAAAGTGGTGTTATTCTTTTTTAGGCCACTTAAAAACATCCCTACAATAAATCCATCCAACAACCCTTTATCTAAATTAACCCAACTAAGCAACCTTTTAAATTTTGCGGCTTATACATCTACTTTTTTGCACTCTTGTTGTTTCAACAAATTCAACTCTATTTGCTAATGAAGCGCCGTTCAGGGGGTGCAAACTGTTCTACAAACAGGTAATAAACCTTTTTTTCTTTCTTCCTCATCTTCCTCTTTAGTTTTTCAACTTTCTATACTATCTTTATTTTCTTTATACCAATCGGCAGCCGTCCCCTTTAAATACCCAGAGGCAATTTTTAACTGCTGATTTTTCATCCAATTATTTGCCTCGGCGGCATGTTTGAATTCGTCAAACTACTCGAAGGGGTCTTCTTTGTCCATACCGTAAAAGCTTTTGACTTTGACGTGGTTGTTTTCTTTTGGAGCAACCATGCTCCCATTCTGACTCTCAAGGGATCTTGTCATCATTTCTATGAATTGTTGGAACTGTTCAGTATTTATCTTAAGTGATTATTTTATTGTATTTCTCTGTTACGAAGTTGGTATCTCACTGTCACCACCAATTGTTACAGGGGAAAATGGTTTATTGTTATGGATTGGAGATAGAAGAATGTAAAAGGTAGGTCGCCAGAGGCGTGACTTGGTAATTTAGTATTAATATATTAAAAGAGTTTATTAAAGGTAATTTTATTATAGGAATATTAGAATCCCGTAGAATAACATGATTTTTACAAGAGGTAAATTACAGAGTTTTTATAACTTTCACTAGACTAATAAACTAAAGAGGTTTAGGGATTAATTGTCTTTCATCACGAAAGGATCACGGTAGAATCACTGATCTCGAATCACGGTAGAATCATTGATCTCAAATCACAGTAGAATCACTATAATTAAGGGGCTTATGATGATAAGTATTATATGATCACAAAAACAATGACTATGTTTAATAATCTTTTAAGTAATTCTTAATTTCTTGGTTTCTTCTCTTTAGATTCCTTGTGTTTCGATTCTTAATCACGGGTTTTACTGCGTCTAATTCTGATGATCACTTTTACCCCGTGACACTATCACAGATTTACAATATCACAAACAAACATTAGTAAACATTAAACCAGTTCAAAAAATAAATAAATAAAGCATATTAAGGGCAGAGACATGGACATGTTCATATACCTGATTATCCTTAATAATTTAAGTTACACACTCTGTAATGCGAATATTAATAGTATCACTAATACTGTAATAAAGAAAAAAATTATCTATTGTTATTATTTTATCATCATTGATTTACTGTTACTATACACTTAAATGCAGAATTCCCTAAATTACATAAAGATTTTGAAAATGCAGCGATAGTGATAGAAATATATGCAAAAATATATTTGGTCTTGATTAATTTTAGAGAATTTTATCTAGTAATTCATATCACATTTAGATTCACATGTCATTTGATTTCTTTTTGACAATGCTACTGAAATATCATTAAATAATTTACTAAATAAATAAATAATAAATAATATAAAAGCATTCTGATTTAAACATCCATTGTTTCCATTTATTTATAGCAATATTGGTTTTAGTCAAAATCCTGACATTAAAAATCCAAAATCAACCAAAGCTAGTTTAATATTGGCCAGTTTTTCAGGATTTTGACTCTGCTGGGATTTTTTACCTAAGACCGGCATTATTCAGCAATACATTCATAACTTGTATAGGTTGTATCAGACTTTAATAATTGTTTGAAGCAATTTTTATTTTTAATGATCAGGCTGATGCGGAAGGTCACGATTATTGTTGAAACTTATATGTTAATTGGGAATTTTTGTTGGATATCTTTAATGGACATTGTATAGATTGAAATAGAAGTAGAAACATCCTCACTACGCTTCGGACAATAGCGATCAAGAATATTTTGTATGTGAATTTTGTATCACACTTCCGCAAATGTTAAACCAGGATGTTAACTATTATTAATTTTTTTAATAATGAACGAGCGGTAAACTTTTTTCGTTGATTCGTATCTGTGTCCAATTCTATTTCTTAAAATTGATCATATGCACAGTACTTACATATATCTTACATTCTTAAATTAGTATGTTTTACTGACTTCATTAAATTTTGAGTAAATTTTCTCTTTCCAAAATTGAAATTACAGGTTGTTACGTAAACTGCCATAAACAAGAACCCCATATATCAAACCTCACACATTTTTTGCTGATTATTCTCCTTTTTTTACTAATTAATTAATTAATTTTTTGGTGGAATGTATATGGCAGTTTACGGCTGGGTTGGCAAATGACATGTCATTTAAAAATAACATATTAAGACTTCAGGTGTTTTAGGATTTAACCAATCCTAAACAACCCAAAGAGACACAAAACCTTAATGATCTCAGGATCTTAGCATTTTTTAATTTTGTCATTTGTCATTTACCTTCTAAATGACAAAGCGACAAATGACAATGTCACAATGACATTTATGTTATTTAAAGTCATTTGCCAACCCTGGTTTACGGGACTATGATATGTTAAATGAAACTGATGATAGAAATTGATATAAGCATTTTAGTATTTGAATCCAATACTCCAAGCAAATCAGAAATGTTCCCTCGCACGCACAACATATACGTTGCTTACCTGTTAATATGGTTTGTACTTTTTAAGAGGATCCTTTATTCAAATGCATTAGTATGACTGATTACTTCCTTACACTTTTTAATAAATTCAATAGAATTATCATTAATAGAAATAATATCATTTGCGGCTACGTGTTCAAGTGACTGTTTCATAACTAATGAAGTCACTAGTATAAATAGTACTATCTTCTATATTATTAAACCCATTATTTTCGGTCACCATTTCTTGATCTGATTTTAAAAATTTTTTTTCGGCATTATTTTTCCATTTTGAAATAATTTCATGAATTTCCAAAGATGATGGTCTTTTTTTTTTTCTTTATCCTAACACTTATTTAAAAGTTCTGCATAACATGATGCTGTACCTTCCAGAATATTTGGTCTTAATTCTTTAAGACAAATTTCCATAGCTAAACATGAAATGTCATCTTTATAGCTAAAAAAATACAAGATTTCTCCCACATAATCATTCCAAAAGAATAAATAACTGATGCTTTAGTAAATGGTTTTTCTTGTAAAAGACTCCGATGCTATATAAGGTAAAGCTCCATAAATTCCTCTAGATACTTTGTCTAATGTTTTATTAACTGACATTGCAATTCCTAAATCACTGATATATGCGTTATTTAAGTCATCTTGAAATATATTACCACTATGAAATCACAATAAATAATATCATTTGAATGAATTGATTGAAGATCTAATGCATATAATATAATAATTCTAATTTCTTCTCCTATTTTAATTGTGAAATTTCGTAAAGGTTTTCACGTAAGGATCCCATTTTTACATATTGCATAACTAAAAGATAATCATCTGTGCACTCATCTAAAAATGTAGGGTTTTTAGATTCAATATTTGAATATGCAATTAACTTTAAAATTATAATTATTAATAACTAATAGTAATGACTAAATCATAAAATTTTTGTTAATAAAATATTTACCTCTTTTATAAGTACCTCACAACTCTTTTTTGATCCATGAAATAGTTTAAGTGCGATTGCTTCCTGTGAAGAGCTACCAATCGTACTAACCGTATTGCGATGCCAAAAAGCAACATACACAGTTGTAAACCCACCTTTTCCAATTTTCTAAGAATTTTTAATTCATTAAATAGAATCCATGAAATTAATAAATTATTGCCAGATAATAATTTTTTCAATGAATCATTATGACTTTTAGAATCAACCATCTTTTCAGGACTATTGTTTTTCGCTTTTTGTAACCATTCAATAGATTAGACAAAGTTCTATAACCATTTCGATAACATATTCCAAGTTCATAATGTTCGCGGTAATTATCATTTTCTGCAGATCTTAAATACCACAAAAACGACTGTTTATCATCCTTAGCTATACGTATGCCATTCCGATAACGTAGCGCGAGATTATATTGTGCTAAAGCATAATCATTTTCAGCAGATTTCAAATACCACACAAATGCCTTTTTTCATCCTTATCTGTGCCTATGACCTCATCGTAACAGAATCCAACATTAAATTGTCCATACGAATTGCCATATTCAGCAGATTTCAAATACCACTTAATGCTTTTTTTCATCTTTGTCTGTGTTTATGCAATTTTGTACAGTACCAAATTCCAACATCAAGTTGTCTACTCGAATTGCCACTTTCAGTAGATTTCAGATACCACTCAAATGCCTTTTTTTCACCTTATTTGTGCCTATCCCTCTATCCCCTCATCATAACAGATTCCAACATTATATTGTCCATCCGAATTGCCACCTTCAGCAGATTTTAAATACCATTCGAATGCCTTTTGATATCCTTGTCTGTGCCTATGCCATTGCTGTTGTAAATTCCGACACTAAATTGTCTATTCGAATTGCCACCTTCAGCAGGTTTCAGATACCATTCAAATGCATTTTTTTCATACTTGTCTGCTCCTATGCCCTTATCGCAACAGATTCCAACCCTAAATTGTCCATCCGAATTGCCACCTTCAGCAGATTTTAAATATCATCCAAATGCCTTTTTCAACCTTGTCTGTGACTATGTTATTTCTGTAGCAAAATCTAACATAAAATTGTCCTTTCGAATACCACTCAAATGCCTTTTTTTCATCTTTTTCTGTGTATACGCCATTATCGTAGCAGGCTCCAAGCAAGCACTGTGCATCAGATTGCCATCTTCAGCATATTTCAGCAACAATTAAAATCATGTTTTCACCCATGATAACTTTTGAATTAAAAATATCCTAAATAGTAAATTTTTTACGTATACATTTAGATATACGTGTTACAGATAAAGTAGCGCGAAATGCAAATTGGAACTTATAGAAATATTAATTAAATTTTGGAGTTCTCCGAAAATTATCTATTGAAAAGAATAATAAATTAATTGCATAATTAATTTATGCACTTAAGCACTTTTCGAGCCACAATGTTTTACTAATTGAAAAGTATCTTCAGCTTTAACATATAATAAAGTTCGCTGTCCGAAATAATTTCGAACTGACTTGGAAGACAATTGTATACTTTTATTAATGGAGGCATTATTTGATTGGTTGATCTAAATCTTTTTGTTTTAGTTTAAAAGCACTTAAACCAACATAATTCTCTCGAAGGTTACAACATTTCATTGGTTTATTTATGTTTATAGGTGAGGAAACAAAATCTTATAATTGTGTTTTTACCGAAATTATTAGCCATTTAGATTGAGAAACAAATTATGAATATGCTATCTTAATATGAGGGCGAGTCTAGAGTTGATAGTTAAAAATAAAAATTTTATTGACAAAAATTCATCGATACATTTATCATGTGAAATAGCATATTTAAATGTGGAGATTTGCAACATCGTACATTCGTCAAATTCTGTATTAATTTCTGTAGCGGAAGTTACGACTTTGTTCTAATAGTTACGATTTTTATTGTATGCATGTAATAGCCCACGACGAGTTAGTAATTATAATTGCAGGTTATCGCAATGGTTTGTTAAATGAATATTTGCATTTGGTATTTCAGGCGAATCCAGACATTCTCTCAGAATTTATTTATATTAACGAAATTTGCAAAGTCTAGCATATTTCTACACAATAATCGCGTGGTTTAAAAATTTTTTTGTGAGTGAACTAGTCGTAATTGTCTACAATTTTTTCGCATACCGATACGTGGTAAGTTGAAAACACGTACTGTACTTCTTGATATTGATCGAATGCACAATGATTGGACATATAAAGATAATTGGATTGTAATGATAAAAACTGTTTATAAACAAACCATGTAACGTTATGTCACATTAAAAATTTAGATTACAGAGTCAAAATTAATAATCTCACACGAATCTTTAATTAAAATAATTTTGCAATTAATAAATGTAAATATTTAGCTCAATTTGAATCAAGAAGCATTTTAGCAATTGAGTCTTATGATATGACACCTTGAATCATATGGAATTATTTTATTCATACATGACTCGAGTGAGGTAAAGAAGTACGTATAGTCACACTGATTTTGCCGTATTATAAAAAGTCGAATCATTTAATAATTTGTCCAACTAAATACAGTAGATACAACATTTAATCAGGATATATTGAAATTTAACTAAGCTTCGGTAATTCAAGTAAACCCTGTTCATATCAAATTTAGACATGAACCTTAACTATTTCTGGTTTATCTTAAAATTGAATAGAAATGAAACCAAGGTTGTCAATTACAGTTAGTCAAAACATAAAAAACGAATTATGAGTGGGAGCTTTATTATTGAAATTTTAATATAATTATTTATAGAAAAAACGTGTCATCTGGAAGACCATAACGTAAATTGATATCTTAATTATTATAATTGGAAAAATAAAACATTACACAGGATTAGCGTTATGAGTTATATAAATAAAGTATGTACTGTATAACCGGTAAAACGTACAACCTCCCATTTGCGTAAATTAGTGTGAGAATGGCCGAAATCACATTATTATATAAAAAAGTCAGTCTAATATTTTTCTGAAGGATTTTAAGTTTGAGTTGAACTCGATTGAACCATTGTTCAAAATGATGACTTAGCCTAATAAACAAACGAAGTGCTAATCAAAAACAAATGCAGACCTAAGATAAACATTAGTTTATTAAATTTCCGTAATAAAATCAGATAAGTAAATAAAATAAAAATACTGAAACAACATAGGCAATTAGCATCGATACTTTTCTATTGTCTGATGATGCATCATCATAGACATAACAGTATAAGAGTAAGGCGAGAGATACTATCGTTACCTAAATAAAAGTTTATAGTTTTTTAAGCATTAAAAAATGACCGTAAATTACATAATAATTGAAGATCACTTATAGTTGAGAACAATTTATCAGTCAATCAAGTAGTGATAGTTAAA
The DNA here is from genome assembly GCA_003550325.1 of Gigaspora rosea. Taxonomy (NCBI): domain Eukaryota; kingdom Fungi; phylum Glomeromycota; class Glomeromycetes; order Diversisporales; family Gigasporaceae; genus Gigaspora; species Gigaspora rosea. The sequence continues at coordinate 418,289 of QKWP01000048.1, read as the reverse complement.
AAAAATGGTTCCGACAAAAAAATTCAGTGAAGCAGTTTCGAAAAATTACCAAAATTGGATTTCTGTTGGGCTTTGACGAATTTGCTACACCGAAGCTCAACCTAACTAAGGATCTCGCATTAAAGATTGTACTATATAGTGATGTGCCATTTATATGATATCTGAAAAATTTTAACGTATGTTCTTTCCCGGCATCTGATTGGCTGGCAAAAGTGATCGGCAAAAATTTTAGCGTACTGTACTACAGTACGTATCGTACTGTACGCGGCACATCACTAGTGCTTAACCTTAAATTGAAAAATGACCATCTTAATATATCTGTATACTCGGTATAATTGTGTTGTAACGCTCCTAAAAAGATAAATTAATAAATTAATTAGTTTACTGTATTTTAACCTAAAAGTTGCGCAACATTTGTAATAGATTTCTTACTCAGTTAAGCTTTGCTGTAGATATTTCTTCACTCGTATTCTTGGTTCTACATTGCGATTGTGAAAGAGGTGAAATTATTACGTAAAAAAAAAATAAATAAATAAAATAAAGTAAAAATCAATTCCCAGTTTATGTGTTTTTACCATAATAGGTTGTGTGATCTTCTCTCGCGATCGTAGTGATAAACTATCTCTCCTTGAATTAATCCTTAAATTAATTAAGCATAAGTTCAATTGCCATAACAACCTATATTTCTGTATTATTAAATTAATTAATCATATTACATACAAGCCTGATTCTTACATATAAATTACATATAACAAAAGAGATATATATGTTAGATGTCAAAAACAAAATTAGACAACTTTTACACATAAGTTTACATAATTAGAAATACAGTATGTGCGCAGTGTGCACAGTGGAATAATAATATAAAACATTAGACATCTGGACAATTGTTTTTAAATCAAACCGTCGAGTTAACCGGATAAAGAACCTTTTAACCGGTTATAAACCGTTAATGTTTTTTATCCGGCATTTTGTAATAGCCTAGTCTAACAGTACACGTAACGAAGTCTATCTGTAACGATAAAGTGAAATACTTAGCCACGCAAAGTTAATTTTTCGTTTTGCATAACCTGGTGTTTCAAAATTCCGGTCGGCGGGTCGGATTTTTTTTTTTTTTAAAAAAAAAAGAATTAAGTTTTTGTGGCCTAAATTAATTCATGCTCACATCTAAGGTCACGCAAAGTTAATTCTTCGGTGATTTTTTTTTTATCTGCCTATCGGGTAATTCCGGAAAATTAAGGTCATCATCGGGTGACACCGGAGAAAAATTAAATAGCAAAAATGGAATAATTGGCACAAAAGGGATTTTTTTTTTAAAAACAAAATTATTTTGGAAAAATTGGGTCGGCGGGCTATGCAAAATGAAAAATTAACTTTGCGTGGCCTAGGCCACACAAAGTTAATTTTTCGCTTTGCATAACATGGTGTTCCAACATTCCAGTCGGCGGTCGGATTTTTTTGTTTTGTTTTTTAATATACTATAAATAATATATTTTTTTTAATATACTATAAATAATATACTATAAATAATATATTTTTTTTAATATACTATAAATAATATATTTTTTTTTAATATACTATAAATAATTTTTTTTTAATATACTATAAATAATAGGACTTAATTAGGCATCGCACACCGTGATGTGCTTGTATATCGCACCACAACGATCTACCAATTAAATTTGAAGATCAGGTGTAACGTGAAAATTTTCTTTGTGTAACAAAAATAAAGAAACTTTTCTAAAATTTGTAATATCAAAAAATTTCATCTACTTAACCACCTTTCACGCTCTAACAAACTTCTAACACTAACCCTTACCCTTACCCTAACCTTATATTAATTTAAATTTAAATTTTTGTTATATAGAAAATTTGTTACACGGATCTAAAAATTATGTTTACATATTGTGTGCGATGAATTAGCATATCGCAGGGTGCGTTGCATATATTTATCCTAAATAATATATTTTTTTCGGATCTCTCAGGTAATTCCGGAAATTTAAGGTCATCATCGGTGACACTGGAGAAAAAATTAAATGGCAAAAATAGCACAATAGGAATTAAAAAAAATTTGTTTCGGAAAAATGGGTCGCAGGTTATGCAAAATGAAAAATTAACTTTGCGTGGCCTTAATTCCTGAAATACGATACAGTATATTTTTATTATAAAAATGTAGCATTATAGTTGCTATATTAACTAATTTGTTTAATATTTAATATTTCTGAATTACAGGCTATTTTCTTGCCTCGATGAATGAATACATTTCGGTGATAAACACTAAAGATTTGGTTTCGTTCAACAAGAATTTATTAAATTATTAAAAGTTGTTTATGATTAACTTCCTACATGACTAGTTTTTAAATAAAAGTGTGGTAAAATTGAAGCTAATAACATATACTTAGGTTAGTATTAATAGCTTAGTGCCAACTAGTAAAATTTATTAGGCACTGTTAATTATTTTAAAAGCAATTTGTTATACAAGATTGTAAATTTAGATTTGATTGACGTCGCTTCATTTTCAAATTAGCAATAAATCTCTGTCAATTTACTAAAGAATGCTACAATATGCTCCCTTTATTAGTTTCAATAGTTTTTGCATTGTTTCAGGTGATTAATTTGCAATTTAACAATTAAGAGTTACTCAGTTTGATAGCTTCATGCGCATGTAGGATTTGCATTAGTATTTAAAGATTATTAGGTTGAAAATCTTATAAATTATTAAATTTATATAGTAGGAAACTGACTTTGTAGACAGATTTGACAAATTATCGATTTTGATAGAATTGGTCAACAGTATTTATGATCTTTAGTTTGTGTTAGTGATACAGGCTTACCTCGGCCCATCAGCGGCGGGTCAGCCCTTGACTCACATTCCTGCAGGTCAGACCGGCCGGTATATAGTTAAATTTTTTTCGTCTGATAAAATTTCATTGTATAACTTATAATTATTAGTTAAATCACACGTATAACATTCTATCCAACTAAAATCGAATAGTCAACTTTTCTAGTTGATATTTATAAATTCAACTAGTCAATTAAGAGTTCTGACTGCTCGCTGATTAAAGCACTGATTATCGATTATAAGTTAGTAAACCACCGTCATACTTATCACTTTTATTTCCAACTATGAGAAAATAACCCAGTAGATCACGCGCCATAATAGGACCCATCGGACCCTCTTATAACCGCTCATATAGTAGAACCACTATATATATATGCATCACATGCACTCTTCCTATTATTTGTAATTTATGTAACATTATATGTATGTGTGCGCTTATGATGTGCTGATCATTATATCGACTAATTAATAAGGTAGCTGCGCGACGCAGTCGCGCTAAAACCAGGAATGTAATCACGGCTTTGTAATATGACTTTTAGAATATTATAAAGTTTTTCTGTATTTCGCAAAATGATGCATAGGGGCGTATTTTCAAATTTTAGCCTATATTAAGCATAATTCAGGCTATCATTTTAAATAATGTCACAGACATTATTATGCAACAATACAGTAATCAGATATAACAGTTAAATTAATTCGGAAAAAAGAAAACGAATTTTTATATATGCTGTTACCAAATACAAGAGCATTATATTTAAAAATAGCAAAGGTTATGACTGGTCATAACCGTAACTGATACAGTTAGAAGTTCCTAACTGATTGGTTAAAAATCTGAGCAATAATAAAATTATTATAGGTTTAATATTTTGTATGGGAACCGCTGATCGAAGAAAACTTCAGGCAATGCAACGGTGACCAGGAAGTGCAGTTAACATTAAGGTTCAATTATGACTTCCAGGCGGATTAATAGCAAAAACGATCCTTGGCACCACAAGGATGGTAAATGACTTGAAATGACCTCGTAACTCAAATGAATAATGGCCAGATGTTGTTTATTTCGAAAGGTGAAATGATCTATCAGGTCATTTAAAATTTTATATTAAAACTAGAGATTTAGTAATTTAGTTGGTCACAACTTCTTAATTGGTTATTTAAATCAAATATGTGTGTTGCATATAATTAACCAGGGTATTTCGTCACATTAATATATGTAAATGCAAATAATTTTTATGCTCCCAACTAACCGGATGCAAATAAAATAAATAATTTTTTATGTTTCCAATTAACCAGATGCAAATAAAATAACTATTTAAATAGTCATGAATTAACTTAAATTAATAAAAATTCTTTATATTTACAAAAATAACGTGATTAAATAGTATATCTCATTTTAAACGTTTAGGTTAATGAATACTTACTGATTAAAAGCAATATTCATGAATAGATTATTTTAAATACTTAGATTATCGAACTTTGTTTATTTGGTGAGTCCACGAATACAACATAAATAGCCACCCTATGTTCGTCATATTTTATGAAATTATTTATTTATCTATAAAAGGGAAATAAGGTGAATAATTAATTGAGTTCCATTAAATGCAATGAAGTTGAAGTGAATACTGTATTATAATACGGGACTCAAAAAAAATTGCAAATATGGTGAATTAAACAGCCAACATTTATGAACCTTATTTTTATGATTAATAAACATCCTCTGTGGATTATTATGACAAATGTTTGCGAATAATTTATTTTAGATCTCAGATTAATAAATGTTTTTTATACCACTAAGTTCTATAAGCGTAATGAAATAGTAAATATCATAACTTGAATAACTTATTTCAGACCTAGATTATAAAATGTTTTTATATTCACTAAGTGTTGTAAAATATATAAAATTTAATAATAATCTTCATAACTCGAATGGCTTATTTAAATGCATAACTTCGATAAATATTATTAAAATTTGTAAGCCTCTATATGCCATTGACCCGGGTCATGACTTGGAACACTATTATCTGACTGGGTTGGGTCTCCAGGCATAAAATCCGATCATACAAAAACATTAAATGACCCACCGATTGCAAATGACTAAGGCCTTTCCCAAATGACCCAGGTCATTTCCAAATGATCTAAGTCATTAAGTAATGGTAAATGACCTGAAATGACCTGAATGACCCAAATAACAAATGACTTAATCGGGTCATTTGGGTCATATTTCAGGTCATTTACCATCACTGTTACCTTTTACAAGAATTTGTAGAAAAAAGCCTTTTATCCATTTTAATAACCCAAAAAATAAAAACCATCCTCCACCCAATGATCTTAATTTTCCGGAATTACTCGATAGGTCCGATAAAAAATTTTCTGATCCTATGATATACAAACGAATTGCATGACCTTGGAATAAATTTAGGCCATGCAAAGTTAAATTTTTTTTTTAAAGAAAAAAATATCTGACACCAAATAAAAAATTAACTTTGCATGGTCTAATATTAATCACTTGACCATTAATTTTCTCTGAATTATCTGATATTCTATGGAGCTCGGAATTACAGGACCGAGGAACGTTCTACATAACTAATCAACCTTATCGTTATGACTTCCCTATTAAATTCCAAGCAGGATTCATGAAATCACAAGATTACTATATTCAATAAGAATCAAGATTTTAGGAAAGAAGTCACAGGGCACCATTTGTCACGAGATCACGATATATGCCCATGGTATCATATGGGTGGTTCATAAGTATGAGGTAAGTATCAATTTAATTGATTTAGTGATGTTTATAAACGATTGGTAAGTATGTTGTATTGTTTGATAAGTATGGGTGATTAATTAAGGGATGACAATAGGTGATTTTGTAAGTATGATATATTGCACGATAAGTATTTATTAAGGGATGGAATTATAAAGTCATAGTAAATGACTATTTAGGAGGGGAGTAACGGACCCTTTATTGTCTTTGCTGCTAGCTCGACACAAGTCTAGCTTTGTCGTTGATGCTCACTCACCCACTGCTGGGCAAAAGTATTTAGTGTATTGGGGTAATTTGGAGTTATAGGTGTGATTGATAGCCCGGGTGGACAACGCGGATGTCGAATATGAGTAATTTGATAGCTCGACTTTACAGCTCAGATATCAAAGAAAGCTAGGTTATACTATGAACCGAATGTAGACCACATGAGCAACGAGGCTATTCATTCCCAATAAGAAATGTGGTATGGGTGGTGGTACGGGTTGGTGTCAGAAATGCTTGAAATGGCACAGATCTTGTGGCACATACAGGAACATTTTACGGAATGGCACGGTAAAAATGGCACGGACATTGGGCAAAGTGTAGCACATAATATCACGTCATATGAAATGGCACGTTGTGAGAAGCGTCAGGGTACTCGGCTCTTTGAAATATCTATTATAGTCTTCTTTTTATGTACAAAATATATATAGTTTTCTTCGTTATACCCTTATTAATGTTTAAAGTATAAGACCCCTTGAGTATAGTACATAATACTATAAGCCCCTAAAGATATAATACGCCCTTACCTGCCCTAAACCCGGTTCGACAATCTGAGATAGTAAATATATCAAATATCTCAAATATATCAGATATATCAGATATATTAGATATATCAGATATATCAAATATATCAGATATATTAAATATATCAAATATATTTGATATATCAAAGATATCAAATATCATTAGTTTAGAAAAACTAGTTAGGACTTGATAAATTCATAACAACATTGTAAAAGATGCAGCAATGTAAAAAGTATAAATATCTGACCTCTTTTCGTTCAAATAAAGCTAACTCAAGTGTGGAGTTCAAGAATAACCTTCAAAATAAGAGTAGAAGTGTTAGTAGTTGTTTCCCTTGAATTTTTCTATTAAAAGTAACCCAAGTTAAAATAAGCTTATTTTCGAAACCTTCACATTTTCGTAACCCAAAAATCCTTTTCGTATTAATTGTAACTTTGAGAATATCATAAAACCCAATTTCGTCAACTAAAGTAGTAAAAGAATAAAGGCTTAGTAATCGACAAAAGCAATTTATATAAAACCTGTATTGATTAGCTCATTGATTACCTTATTTATCATACAATTAACTACCCTGCTAATTAATTCCCATATTCCGCCAACATGTGGGATCACTCTCAAACTGTATTAGAAAATTACGTAACTCCAATTGGCAACCCGATTGCTCTTGTCCTGTGACACCGTGAACAAAGTTCAACACTAAAATCAACTATTTCAACCTAAAGAAAAGAGAAAGATATTAATTAGTGCCTCCTTAATAAAGAAAGTAATACCAGAAATATATAAAGGAAATACTTATCTCCTTTCGGAACTGCCGCAGCAAGAATTTAAGCCCTAACTCTTGGACCAAGTCAATCACTGCCTCTTTTCTGCCTGCCACGTTAGGATTTAAGTCTTGTGGATAAATAGTATTAATAGTCTAGGATAGAAAAGTAGCTAGTTATAGATATTATTATTTGTCAGGAACATTCCACACCCTCACATTTGGTGGTGACTGTGAGATTCGACTCCTCCAAATTGCAACCAATCACAAACACAACCTAAGCAACCAAGCTGTTTATAGGTCCCACTAAAAGAAGATGTCTGACCTTGGAAATTTTTAAATAGAAGGAGCTATGAATGAAGAAAGACCCCTTTCACCGCATGGGTCACAAGCTAATGAGGAAGCGCCTGAAAATTGAAACCCTATGCAGGACTTACTTAGAGAAATCGCTCAAGCGTTTCAAAATGTAGCTATACTCTATGATGTACCGCCCACAGCACGGGAAAATAATTGGGTTTATGTCAAGACTTTTAAAGGAGAAAATGACGAAGACCCTGTCGAATGGATCGAAGCATTCGAAAGGGCCACTGCCGCCAATAATTGGACCACAGCCCAAAAAATAATGTTTGCTTTAGGGTACTTAGCTGGTATTGCCACCACCTGGTACAATGATAACAAAGAAACCTACTTTTTTGGGATAACAAGGCAAATCTTAATAATAGTTTTGTCCAGTTTCTCATGAAATATTTCACTATGCCTGAGCGAAGACACCAATGGCAAGTAGAGCTAAATACTCTGGTACAGAGTAAAGCCGAAAAGACCAATAAATATGTCTACAAATTTAAAAAACTGTTGAAAGGGTAGACCCTGACAATCAATTACCAGCAGCATATGTGGCTCGAATGTTCCTGGGTTGGCTCCAGGAACTGACTAAGGCACTGATGTTTCTAGGTGACCCAGAAAATTTAGATGAAGCCATAAATGCAGCCAGAAAAGTAGAAGCAGGTGATTATTACAAGAAAAGAAGTGCTAGTAATGGACCCACCCACCAACTTCTTGATGATTTAAATAAAAAGATACAACAAATGGCCACTAATTATGAAAAATTAACAACCTGTTTAGCTGCTGAAGTGGAAATTAGCCTGCTCCAACCTCCACAAAGATCTCGCCAACCCTCACACATGACCCCAGGAGGAATTAAGTGCAATAATTGTGAAGGACGAGGTCATATCACCTGAAACTGCCCTCTTGAGCCCCATTGAACCTACGGAAGGACCCCTACTGCTCCCAACTGAAATACACACCAAACTGTCCTTTTAATATGTATGACATTATTTCTCCTGGACCAAAGGAAGAAGTTTATACAGTCAAGTGACGAAATAGGCTGAGGAGGAAAATAACTGGGATGATAGGCTAAGAAAGAGGGTTGTCCTGGAGCAAGGCCAAGAAGCTCAGTAGGCCTTCTGCAGCAAAATCGACCTAAGTGATCGTGACCCCATTTTCATCACACCTCTGCTACCGGGAGCTAATAATCGACCAAGGCGTAGAAGAGGACCCTTTGTGGTAAATTTGATGCTACCCTATAATATAGCAGAAGATTTATTAAATCAGTGGCCCAATGCCACTTACGGTCAGTTGCTCCAAGTTCCTAAGCAAAAGCAGAATTTGTCCCAAGCCCTCCGGTGCCCCTTTAAAACGACGTCAGAAGAAACCAATTTAGCCAAACCAACCCCCAGTACCTGAACCACCGCAACCAAATGTTATATTAGGATAAAAAATAATCCTATATTAGCCATATTAGATACTGGGGCCACGGTCAGTATTTTAAAAAATTGGCAGATAACTTAGGTCTCAAAATTACTGAGCCGTCAAATACGGTGGTAGTTATTACCAATAGAACTAAAGAAAGGGCCTTAGGGAAAATACCAGGTGTTAAACTAGCAATTAGGGACATAATGGTACCTACCAACTTCCAGATGCTCAAAAATCTGGAAGAAGTATTGCTGTTAGAGATGGACTGGTTTCAAAAAGTCCGAGCCAGACTCCACTTTAACGAAGGGAAGATATTTTTAAGATACCTAGGTAAAAATATTGAAGCACCCATCTATCAAGCGAAAGAGTGCCTATCAATGACCCTTCCAGAGACCTATGATGATGATGATGACTACTTCAACAACTATGAAAAGGAAGACCTCGAGGAAGTAGAGAGTTATTACTCTCTGACGAGGCAAGAGATGATACCAACTTAGATACTAACTCCGGTCTAGGACCCAGTAGTCCGGCCATCTATTTAATGGGCGTTGACAAAGTACCTACCGCAGAAAAAGACGAGCAAGTAGAGCTAACCCCTAGAGAAGCCATAGAAAAATTAGTAGAGGTCGATTCTTTAGATAAAAAACAAAAAGAAGAAGTGAGACTTATCTTACGGAAGTATAAGAAATTATTTTCATCGAGTTAGATTAGTTGGGCTATGCTGCTCAAGTACAGCACAAGATTGATAAGGGAGATGCCAAGCTGATTAAGCAGGCTGCCTACTGTATTGCCCTAGAAGAACAAGAATTCCTAAATAAAGAAATACAGCAGCACTTAAAAAATGGTCTCATATATAAGCTAAAAAGCTACTGGACTTCGCCCATGGTAATTGTTCCTAAAAAGAATGGAAAACAGCAGTTATGTGTGGACTACCGCAAACTAAATGCTGTAACAAAAAAGGATGCGTACCCTCTTCCATGTATCGACGACCTGCTGGAAACATTTGGGAAAGCAAAGTGTTCTCGAATCTTGAATTAACCAGTGGCTACTAGCAGATTGGTATTATACCTAAAGACCAAAAAAAGACCGCCTTTGTCACTAAACAAGGGGTCTATGCTTTTAAAGTAATGCCGTTTGGGCTATGCAACGCCCGGCCACTTTTTAATAGACTATGAACCATATACTTCACGAATTCTTGGACCAATTCGTATCAGTATATTTGGATGATATTATTATATTCTCTCAAACGTACCGGGACCATGTAGACCATATTGAGAAGGTCTTTGCCAAAATTAAAGCCGCGGGTTTAAAACTAGACCAGAAAAATGTGAGCTCTTAAGCCTAATATCCAGTTCCAAGGGCACGTGGTCAGAAGTAATGGGATTGAGCCGGACCTATCTAAGGTCGAAAAAGTTAAAAATTTTCCCACTCCAACCAACCTCCGGCAACTCAGAGGGTTTATGGTCTAGCCTTCTACTATAGGCACTTTATTCTGGGATTTCAACCACTGCCAAGGCCCTGCATCAACTTCTAGAAAAGGATGTTAAATATAAATGGAAGGAAGGCCAGAAAAAAATCTTTTAAAAACTAAAAACTCATTTATTACTGCCCCTGTGTTGAGATACCTTGACTACTCCAAAACTTTTTACTTACATACTGATGCTTCCGGAGTAGGGCTCAGGGCCATATTGGCACAAAAAGGTGATGACAAGAAGAAATACGCCATAGCCTATACCAGTAAAAGTCTTACTCAGGCCGAGCGTAATTATGCTGCTACTGAGTTAGAATGCTATGCTGTAATAAAGGGTGTCGAACATTTCTACCACTATCTTGAGTATAAACACTTTATTATTGTAACTGACCACGCTGCGTTAAAGTGGCTTCTACTACTGTGCCTAAAGGACGTCGAGCCTGATGGATTTTGTAGTTGCAATCTTATAATTTTACAATCGTTCACCGAGCTGGAAGGAAGCACCACAATGCCGATGCTATATCATGTATGGTAGCTGAAGAATCTATAGAAAGCATCAAAGAAAAAATTTAAGCTTCTACCAAAAAGCAGCAGATATGGAGAACTGGGAAGAAGAGTGTGCTATTACTGTACCCGCCCAAGTGATTGAAAATGACAACCAGAAATGTTCCTCAGGAAACACTCCGAAGAAAGGTGTTCTTAGTGCAGCTCAAGAAATAGAAGCCTTTTACACTATGCCCGAAAATTCTTCCTCTGATAGCTCTAATGATGAACTATCTGACTGGACTGAAGAAGACTCCGGCGGATGGTATGATGAGGAAGAAGAGTTACTACTAGACCTTGATAGAGAAAACAAAATAAACGACTCTGGGTACTTAAGCCAAGAGTTTGAATGGGAACTCACCAATTCACAAATGGAACAAGACCGGTACCGAGAAGAGCTACTGCAGCAGTTGGCTTACAAATTATGGTGTGGAGTAACCTGAACAGGGCGAGTAGGGTACTATAAAGTTCCGCCTCCCAATATACTTATAAGCCACAGCCTATGGATGTAGACGAAGTCTACCTCATTGACCTACCACAGTGGGAAGATTCGATTACAGGACTAGGATTCGAAAAAGAAATTAACTATAACACCCTGGAATGGAAGATACTTCCTTCACCTGGAATCAAACCTAGTGGGATTCCAGTATTGACAATAGCTTGAGCTTCCACATGGTCGTCGACCCTGAGGAATAGGATCAACTAGAGATGGTCACTTTCACATGATTGCATGGCTGCATGCATTTGCATGAATGCTGCATGCTGCATGAAATTTTTTAAAATGCTGCATTTTGCCCATAACAAATTTCATCTGACAAATCATATATAAAGTGCACTTAAGATAAAATCTAATCTAAGGCTAGTGCTCCATCAAAAAATTCAAATTTAAGCATCTTTTTTCCAAATGTCAAGTAAAATAAAAACAATTCTGCTGATTTAATATATTTTTAGGTGCTAAACATGTTTACTTAGGGAAGTGCAGTAAATCACATAGTTTCCTAGGGGGGGTCCGCCATCTATCACGTCCTATATATATATATAGTCTAAATAGCCAATAATATTGAAGTGTTCGTCAAATATATTTTTTTAAGAAATTTTATTTTTCCGTCAAACGTAAAAATCAAAAGTCGATTAATAAAAACTTCTCCAATACTTATGAAAATTTTGTAATAAGTGTATTTTGATCTGCTGAATAAGGTTACTTAATCGATTTTATTCGATTTGCTTAGTAAAATTTAGACTTTACTATGTAGCGACTTTTGTCGATTATGGGGTAACTTATTTTCAGGTCAAAGACGTTTTTGAATTTTTTTTAAATATACTAAAATTTGATTGGTCAATAGTCCTATCACTAGGGGGGTCAGGACCTATTAAACCCTAATTACGTAATTTACTGCACTTCCCTTAGTGCATTAAGTTAGAATTAATTAGTAAAATTTTTGAATAAGAGTTTATAGAATTTTATTGATAAAATTCTATAAACTCAGATTAACAAAATTTTAATAATAAAAAAAATTTTTTTGTATAGATGCATGTTGCATTAATGCTTGCATGCTGCATGAATGCTGTATTTGCATGAAATTTTTTAAAATGCTGCATTTTGCCCATCTCTAGGCTAAACCCTTCAATGAGCACACTGATTGGGAGACCTACAACAGTGTGTAAGGAAACAGAGTCAAGAACAATAAAATATAAAAAAAAAAACATTAATATGAGATACACTAACCTGCACTTGGTTGTATGGTTATGGGTACTCGCCCATTAAATCATGTGACCAAGAACTGTAAATAATTAGAAAGATTTAGTATTAGTAAAAAAAAAAAATTTTAAATTAATTAAAATATTTTCAAACTCTTGTATAATGGATCTGACAATAGAGAGAAGTTGGTCAGGACGAAATAGGGCGAGTAGAGGGGCCTTATTTAGCAAAAAGAATCGAACCATAATCTAGGAGACACATAATAGTGTTCATCTGATCGACACAAAGATATTTATATCGGAATCGAAAGATAGAAAGGAAAAACTCGATCATTCGACTGTGCCTACAGTAATGAAGTATACGCTTTAAAAAGAAAACTAAAAGAAAGAAGAAAGGACGGTAACAATTAAGGATATATCCATATCTCATGCCAGATAAGACTTAAAGAAAGCACTGGATGAATATCATAGTGTATCCCCACATACGTCGCATATTTAAGAGAAGAGCCAGAAAAAGTACCCATGAAGATACCCATAAGGCTGGATACTGCCATTCAAGTAGAATTGGCATTGAAAAAGATGAATAAGAGGAGGTTAATAAACGAGATCAGAATGATCGAAAAAGCAGAAAAAGACTTGATCTACCCTGAATAAAAGAAAGGGCCACTGAGCTAGAAGAAAGAGCAAAAAAGAAAGAACAAGACTTTAGTATCATACCACGAATAAAAAATAAAAAAATAATACGAAATTAAAAACTAACCAGGGTGTAGTAAAAGAACTACACTCTGTGAAGACAACCAAAGTTACACCTACGAATAAGCCATCCCCAAATCTGATATAAAAATTCAATTCAGACCAGGTTGTCGGTGTCCTGGCAAAATTGTTGAACCTAAAAAGACCCATACAAGGTTATTAGCAATGGACCTACAGCAATATGCAGCTCTAAACGACTATTTATGGTACCAGCAGTATCTACAACACTTCGACCGCCCAGACAGAAAACGGTTAGAAAGAAAAAGTCGAGTATTTCAAACGAAGCACAGGAATCTATATAAGAAAGGTGGAGCACTATTAAAAGTACTACAGGAAGGGAACACAACCCTATACTGACCCTGTCATATGATCACCCGACGGGTACCCATTTTGAAACACAGGTCATGTTCCATAAAATCTGGGATTATTACTACTGGCCTCAAATATATAGTGATATACGTAAATACGTCAAGACATGTGAGACCTGACAAAAGCATGGGACAGGAAAATCAAAGACATACTTCACCCAATACCGGTCGACAGTGTTGTCATGGGACACAGACACAGACGGCGGACAGTCCGGGACGGGACGTCCGGGACATGTCCGCCCAGAATTTTTTTTGTCCCGGACATTTTGCGACTCAACACGTGATCATCTACCAATAAAATTCGTATAATTCCGCAATTTGATTAGTTTTACCCGGCGGACATGTATCATGTTGGGACATTATTGCGGACATGTCCCGGATGTCCCATCCCGGACTGTCCGCGTCCCTGAAAAATTGGCGGGACAATGTCCGTGTACAACACTGCCGGTCGACGCACCCTTCTACCAGATTGGCGTTGACATCATAGGACCTTTACCTATTACCCCCGGTCCAATCAGTATATCATAGTTGCAACCGACTATATGACCAAATGGCCCGAGGCCTGTGCCATTCCTAGAGACAATCATCTGCAAATTTTATATATAGATATATATTGATTACTAACTGGTAAGATATATATCGATACCCATCACCCCTGCTGATTACTATCAATAGTGATAGTAATTGATATATATCGATATATCGATTACTATCGATAGCAATAATAATCGATATATATTGATATATCGATTACTATCACTATCGATAGTAATTAGCAGAGGTAATGGGGATCGATATATATCGATATATCAATTATAATTGATAGTGATAGTAATCGATATATATCGACATATATCGATATTAATCGATATATATCGACATATATCGATATTAATCGATATATATCTGATATAATATCAATTAATAATTATTATATTCACATAATTATGCTTTTTGAATATTTTACAGGTTTTCGCAAGTTTTCGCAATTTAATTATAAATTTTTATTTATTTATTGTTTTTATATAATATTTTAATTTATTAAATATACAATATTCACAAGTTTTCGCTATTTAATATAAAATTTTTTTTATTATATATTATATTTTAAATATTACATATATTATATATTATTATAAAAAAATAAAAAAAATAAATACAAAAATAACGAAACCAAAAAAAATTAAAAAAATAAAAACAAAAAAATAAACTATTATATTCTTTATATTCGCTCATATTCGCTTATATTCATTTATATTTGCTTATATTCGCTACTTCTTGCAAAGTGCCAGAAAGTTAGGTTGTTTTCTTGCAAAGTTCTGAAAGAAGTAAGGAATAAATAAAATAAAATAAAAAAAATAAGTAAAAAAACAAA
>QKWP01000048.1:349475-402992 GCA_003550325.1 Gigaspora rosea | reverse complement strand
AAAAAAAAAAACAACCAAAAAACAAAAATGTAAGCAAACTAAATAAAAATAAACAAAGCCCCAAATCTCTATTTCGAGTTCTTGTTTTTGCAATTTAGTAATCGTCGAAGGTTTTCGCAAAGTGCCAGAATAAAATAAATTAATAAAAATAAAAAAAACAAAAACAAAAAACATGAAACGAAAAAATAAATAAAATGAAACCTTATAAACAAAAAAAAATAAACAAAGATCTAATCTGATTTTGTAGTACAATTATCAAAAATTATCAAAACATTTTGAAAATATTAGTAAAACACGTTATTGATATGATACAGGTTGCAGATCGTTCTAAAATATTTTGAAAGTATTCGAAATATTAAAAAGAAAAAAGAAAAAGAAAAAAAAAGAAAAAAAAAAGAGAGATGTGAAAAAGTGAGAGAGGTTAAAAGGGTGAGAGGGGGTAAAAATCGTTCAAAAACGGCTTTTTTTTATTTTTATTTTTTTTTTATGTTTTTTTTTTCTATGCCAGTTTTTTTTACTTTGTCTTTCTCTTTTTTTTAACATACTTTTTTTTAAAATTTTACTTTTATATTTTTTTTTATCTGGTGATCCGGGTTGAAATTTTCGTAATGTGGTCAAAACACTATACAATTGTTAAAGATCTGCTAATTGTCATATGGGGTCTGTTCCTTGAAAATCAAGTTTTGATCATATGATTTACTATGTCCCGTAAGGTCATTTTCAAGGAACAGACCCCATATATCATTTCAAATAATTATGATTATAATCGATTTATAGATATATATCATTTCAAATAATTATTATTATAATCGATTTATAGATATATAACAATTTAATATAAAAAAAATGATATATATTGATTATAGATATATATTGATTTTTATCCAATTAATCGATATATAATGATATTATAATATATATCGATTATAAATATATATTGATTTTTATCTAATTAATCGATATATAACGATATTTTAATCGATATATAACGATATTATATAATTATATAAAATGATTAAGTGCTATATATCAATCAATATCTATGTATAAAATTTTCTGATGATGCTGAAGAAGTAGCAAAATCTATTTATGAGGAAATAGTATGCAGGCATGGATGTCCAAATTATCTACTGTTTGATCGAGAGTCCCACTTTCAAAATCGGCTTATTGATGAGTTACTTGCTACTTTAACCATCAAGCACCAATACTTGACTACGTATCATCCCAAACAAATGGGCTTGTAGAGCGCTTCAACAAGACTTTATGTAATGCAATTTCTCGGTTAGTAGTAAATGTAACTGACTAGGATCTACTACTTTTCCAATTCTTTTTGCATACCATATTGCAAAACAAGCCTCTATCTGTGAGACCCCATTTTACTTGGTTTATGGAAAGAAAGCCAAGCTACCTATGCATCCCAGCGAACCACCAGACTTGTTGAATGAAGCGATCATCCAAAGGATGTATGAGATAGACCATGATCTACCTGAAGCCTGTGAACAAGCATTACATCAATACAAGTAACACAGGAAAGACAAAAAGAACAACATGATCGACCTATACTACCCGAGCCTGAATTTGCAATAGGTGTTAAGGTCCTTCTTTACAATTCAAGAGTAATGGGCACATATAGCCATAAATTTGTACCCAAATGGAAGGGCCCATATTACATTCATGACAATCTCTCAAGAGGCGCGTACAAACTGAGAGAACTAGGAGAAAAAGTGCTTACAGTGCCTGTAAATAAAAATTTATTAAAACCATACTATACATGAAGAAAATAAAAAGACGTGTAGATTCCCCACCAACTACACCTAACAAAAAAAAAAGGGAAACCTCTCCTCCATCCAGAAAATCCAGTATGACCAGTATGTTCTCAACCCAATTGACGTGGACCCAGCACCTTGTCCATTTAGTATTGAACAAATGATAAAACTACAGCCACTGCCGTTTACCACCTCCTGTTACGAGCCCTTCGCTTGGGCAACTGAGTTGAAAGTTTGGACACGGTGTGGAACAATTGTACCGCACCTCCATCATCTTGGTCCACCACTTGACCATTGCCGAGTATCAAGAATTATTGTAAGAAGTTACTCGTGGAACTCATAAATAAGCTGGAGAGAATTGTGAGAAGCATTAGGGTACGGCTCTTAGAAATATCTATTATAGTCTTCTTTTTATATACAAAATATATATAGTTTTCTTCGTTATACCCTTATTAATGTTTAAAGTATAAGACCCCTTGAGTATAGTACATAATACTATAAGCCTATAAAGATATAATATGTCCTTACCTGCCCTAAACCCAGTTCAACGATCTGTGATAGTAAATATATCAAATTTCTCAAATATATCAGATATATCAGATATATTAAATATATCAGATATATCAAATATATCAGATATATTAAATATATCAAATATATTTGATATATCAAAGATATCAAATATCATTAGTTTAGAAAAACTAGTTAGGACTTGATAAATTCATAACAACATTGTAAAAGACACAGCAATGTAAAAAGTATAAATACCTGATCTCTTTTCATTCAAATAAAGCTAACTCAAGTGTGAAGTTCAAGAATAACCTTCGAAATAAGAGTAGAAGTGTTAGCAGTTGTTTCTCTTGAATTTTTCTATTGAAAGTAACCCAAGTTAAAATAAGCTTATTTTCGAACCCTTCACATTTTCGTAACCCAAAAATTCTTTTCGTATTAATCGTAACTTTGAGAATATCATAAAACCTGATTTCGTCAACTAAAAGTAGTAAAAGAATAAAAGGCTTAGTAATTGACAAAAGCAATTTATATAAAACCCATATTGATTAGATCATTAATTATCTTATTTATCGTACAATTAATTACTCCGCTAATTAATTCTCATACTCCCCAACACGTGGGATCACCCTCAAACCGGATCAGAAAATTACATCAACTCCAATCGGCATCCCGATTGCTCTTGTCCCGTGATACTGTGAACAAAGTTCAAGACTAAAATCGACTATTTCAACATAAGGAAAAGAGAAAGATATTAATTAGTGCCTCCTTAATAAAGAAAGTAATACCGGAAATATATAAAGGAAATACTTGTCTCCTTTCAGAACCGTCGCAGCAAGATTTTAAGTCCTAACTCTCAGACCAAGTCAATTACTGCCTCTTTCCTGCCTGCCACGTCAGGATTTAAGTCTTGTGGATAGATAGTATTGATAGTTTAGAATAAAAAAGTAGCTAGTTATAGATATTATTATTTGTTAGGAACATTTCACACCCTCACAACGTTCAGATGACACGTATGTGTATATTACACACATGTTGGCTCATTTTGTGGAGAGCAAAAGATCAGTAAAGGATTTTTTTAAAAAAACAAAGCGATATCTCATAATTTCACTAATGAAGCTTCCCTATGTGTCTTAACAAAAAAAATTCCTTACAAAATTTTGCTTCATATGCAGTTAGCTTGTTCATCTTATATTGATTACTTATGTAAATTTATGTTTTAATCGTTAATCCACATTGTTATAGCAGTGGTATGTAAATTTATATTCATTACCCATGCCAAATCCCGTGCCGATTCAACTAGTAAACTGATGCAAACCCATGTCATTTACGGTCTAATTGGTACAGGTACACAGTCCCATATGGCCACTAAATCTGAACCAACTCAGGTCATACCTGTACAAATCCTGACCTTGACCCATGCCAAAATGACCTGTGCCTATCTGATTCTATCCTGTGCCTATATGGTACAATTTTCTTATAGGGATTGTTGTATCAGGTGATCAAGTGACAAAAGCCAATTCCGTTATGCTAGTATAAACTATACAGATCTCTTGTACGAATGCAAAACCTGGATTAAACTATATACTTTGTACTTTGTACTATGTTCCTAGTAAGAACTGTGAACCAAGTAATCATT
This sequence comes from Gigaspora rosea, assembly GCA_003550325.1. Lineage (NCBI taxonomy): Eukaryota > Fungi > Glomeromycota > Glomeromycetes > Diversisporales > Gigasporaceae > Gigaspora > Gigaspora rosea. Next base: position 399,077 of record QKWP01000048.1, on the reverse strand, counting down.
ACCTCAGTGAAATTATGTAATTATTTAATTTGTTTACTAGCACTAACAAATTGGCCTAACTATATTATTATCTAACCCAACACTAACCCTAACTTAGTCCGAATTATTAATGTGAGTAATGATCATGAAGACATCACTAGGTTCACTGTTCTTGAAGCTATCTATTGTGGTGTATAGTTAAATTAGTTGGTTTGAAATCAACTTACAATAATTTGATATTACATAACTTGCTAGCTATTGTGATAGTAGCAGTGTTGAAATTAACAGTTGCGGTTACTATCCAATTTATTGTAAAATTTTGTTACAAAACTTATCGCTATTGTGATTTATTGTAAAAAACGATACTTGATGTCATGATAGTATTGGTTGTTCACCAAAGAATTTGTGCAGATTAATAGTAGATCACATGATGAAAAGCACAGGAGTCATGTAACTGTGCCATAAAACAAGCGTCATCAATCTGCAAAAGGAAAGTGATTAAAGCTATGTAAATGATGCAATGACGTTACATTCATGTGCATTAACGAATTTAACCAGACTGTTGCAAACATGTCCCTGATTAATTAAATCAGCTTAATTTTGTAAATCACTATACTACTAAAGCATCCAGATTTTGTATACGAATGCAAAACTTGAGTAGAACAATGCACTTCGTACTTTGTACTACATTTCTGATAAACTTTATACATGCACACTAAAAAATAAATTTCTGCTTCGATATAGCCCTCCTTTGGGTATGACCTAGATGTAGTACATGAATTCAGATTTATATTTATATTCAGATGAATCAGAATTTTAGCTAAATCTGGATTCAGTTTTTTGAACAAAATATATTCGATATAATATAATCCGGATATAATTTATAATCTGGATATAATATATAATCCAGATATAATATCTGATATATAATCTGGATATAATCTATAATCTGGATTATTGTCTGAAGGACATTACAGACAGAGCAATAGTGATTCTAATGTCTGTGTGTTAACAAATTCTGAATTCTGATTGACTAGATCAGGTGTAATATAAAAACAATCAAAACAATAAAACTGATACTTATTGGCTAGATCAGATGTGGCATTTTATATTTGTCCTTCCAACTTTAAATGGTACCCATCTTTCTAATATATTATATCCGGATATAATCTATAATCCGGATTATATTATATCCAGATATAATCTATATTAGGATTATATATTAAATATTATATCTGGATATAATATGCAATCCAGATTAATGATGTCTGATGAATGACAATATATTCGTTATTGATGAATGACGAAACTAATTCCTGATTAACGAATTGATGATTGATGAAACCCCTGACAATTGATGAACCTATAATGAATTGATGAAACCTATAATGAAATAACAAAACCTATGACAAAACCTGATAAGTTATATTTATACAAAATAGAGTTAATTACCGCGTTTATAAAAATTAAGAAATAATTTAATACTGATAATGATAAAAGTTAAAAAAAGCTGATGTTTTAACAAAACAGGTGAGAATGTAATGCATAATTAATAACCAATAGAGAATCAATAAAGGTTGATTACAATATATATATCTTAAGATATCCATTACATCATCATTATCTGTCGTGATTTTACTTGTTTACGAATAACAAATCAAAAAAGGAAATTAAAATTTGTAAATAGACAAAGTGTGTAAAGATAGAAGTTTAGGGTTATAGTGTTAGTATTGGAGACTACAGCAATAGATTGGTGCTTATTATATGTAAAATTTCATTACTGTCATTTTTAATTGTTCAATTTATGCGATACCAAAGGATACAGACTGGGGATTAAGCCTTAGTAATATAAGACCAATAGCCTTGTTAGAGACCTTCAGGAAGTGTATTACAAAAATTATAACGAATAGATTAACAAAGATTATGAAGGAAAATGATATTCTGAAAGGTCAAAATTTTGCTGCACTTCTGGGATGTTCGACAGAAGAGCTGGTGCAGATAATAAATGCATTGATGGAAGATGCGAAAGAAAAGAACAAGGAAATGTGGATAGTATTTCAAGATATGCGGAAAGCATACAACTCAGTTTCCTTGAAAATGCTACAATTAGCATTAAGAAGATAAAGGTCCCTGAAAAAACAATTGGCTTTGTATTAAGTATGTTCGATAAACGACAAATGTGAGTGATAACGAAGGAAGGTTTAACAAGTCCTTTTGTGGCAGAAGATGGAATAGATCAGGGAGAGGTTCTGTCTCCGTTGATGTGGAGAGTATTTTATGATCCATTACTATGTAAAGTACAAGAAGAAGAAGGACTTGGGTATATTGCAGAAGTTAAAATTCCAGTAGATAGTAGAAGAGATACATGGTGCATAGAAAGAGTAAGACAAGCTGCGATAGTGTATGCCGATGATATAACGTGGTTAGGGAAGAGTAAAGAAGAAATGGAGTCAATTCTAGCAATTGCAAATGAGTTTTTTGTAATCAATGACATACAGCTAAATGAGAGCAAATGCAAGCTTTTGGTGATGAATAAAAGAAAGAAAGAGGAAAGCGAAGATATTCAAATTAATAAGATAGTTATCAGGGCAGCAAAAAAGAATACAGTTGTTAGAATGTTAGGAATTGGTTGAATGGAAGACTAAAAGAGTCGCTAGTTAAAGATAAAGCGAAGGAGATAATAAGACAAACAGCCTTAATCTTAAGATGGAAGAAAATAACGACTAGTCAGCTGATTTATGTGAATAATATATATTTGATACCAAAATTATGTTATATTTTACAAGTATCAAATCTAAGCAAGACTGCACTGCAAAAAATACAACAACCGTACCTCCGATTAGTCAAAAACAAGATAGGAATGGCAAGAATAGCTGGAAATTATATCATATCCCATAGAGAAATGATGGGATGTAAATTGTTGGAGCAGGAGTTGTGTATTAAGCAGATTTCGGCATTTCAAAATCGGCTGAACAATGATGAGATAGTGTTGAAACTAGCACACATTAGAATAAAGCAAGGTCTGCTTAATGCGAGATTAGTAGATATGGAGTGGAAGAGTAAGGAAGATAAGGAGCTTCAACAGTTATGGAAAGGCAATCTAGCATGCCGAGTGTTGGTCAAAGCGAGAGAATTAAAAGTCAGTTTTGGTTTTGATGAAAATTGGTGGTGTATATATGGAGGAAAATATCTGATCAGAAATTTGCTCCAGGAAGGAAAGAGAAGTAGGAATTTGATAAGTGGACTACAGGATACGAGTATATTCTTTGTAGAGCAGTTGCTAGACCAGAGTGGTAAAAACATGTTAACGTGGCAACAAGTTATGTTGGCAAGAGATAGAGTCCGAAGAGGGAAAAGGCCCAAATAGTTTATAGTAGTTGAAAATAAACTCTTGCAAGATGAAGGTAGAAGAATGGTTAAAGAGGAATGGATAGGTAATGCAAACAGTATGTACACACTAAGGATGTCTAAAAAAGAAGTGACACATGATAACAGAAAGAAGGAGTGGATCTTGCTTAGAGGAAAAGAGAACGAGCCGGTAGTAAAGAGAATCATAGAAAAAAGGAAGTGTAAGGTCTTAACAGAAAATTGGCGAATGGTAGAAGACACAAACTCTCTTGGAAAAAGTCCTGGTAAAAGACTACAGCATTTGGAAAGGCAAGAAGAAATGGAAGTTCCGAGAGTGCGAAATGGTTAACGAAGTCTAGGATTTTATCATGCTTACCAAGGCCAGTAGTTAAAGAAGAGAAGCGTGTATGTCTGATACCAATGGATATGTTAGAAGAAATGGTACGCCCAGAAGCACCAATATCAAAAGAGAAAGAACATATTGCTGAAGACGTAGTAATAGAAGATATTGATGTAGGGATGATTAGGCAGCAAAAAGTAGGACGTGAAATAGAGGAAACACTTGAACAACAGCTCCAAAGTAATAGAGAATGAGATAGTAATGTATTAGTTTTTTATACAGATGGGTCGTTAAGGTCTGTAGAAGGTGAAAATAAAATGGGAGCTGGCTGGGTTCAGGTGGATAGTGAAGGGAATTTATGCTTAACAAAAGGCATGTGTAGAGTAGAAGCATGGCCATCTTTAACCAAGCCAGAATTGGTAGCAATTTGGCTAGCTTTGTTGACAGTGCCTAGTAATAGAAAAGTAGTAATAAGAACAGATAGTTTAGGAGCAATAGCAGGTCTGAGCAGAAATTTGGAACTTCGTGAGGGGAAAAAATAGATGAAAGAAAATATTTTGATTGGTTAATCAAAATCAAAGATATGATAAAGACGAAAGGTATAGAGCTACAGTTAGAGAAGATAAAGAGTCATAGCAAAGATAGGTGGAATGACAAGGCGGATGCTTTAGCAAAAGAAGGAACGGATGGATGAACAAGTATAGGGACACCAGAATACAATTAGTGGATTAAATGTCCTTTACGATGGAAGCATTATAGAGTTGAGTTAGGAACAAGAGCATTTCTAAGAAAAGTTTTTGATGCCAAAAATAGTGCGAGATGGTGTGAATCGAAGGTAGTTCAAGACTTCGAACAATAAGTAAGTGAGGAAAAATATAATTGGCAGTTATTTTGGTCAACTCTGAAAGGTTTTACGGGCATTAGATGCACAACCCTGAAGAAAAGCAAAAAATTGGCATTCTGGTACAAAGTGTTTTTTAATGAGTTGCCAGTGCAAGAGGTGTTAAAAAAAAGAAGACCCGATATCTATATATCATCCAACTGTATTGCATGTATGAAAGAAGTGCCAGAGACTTTAGAGCACTTGGTGGAGTGTGATGCATACAGTTTTTTGTGGCATAATATTGAAGTGGTAGCAACAGAAGCAGTATGGCAGAAGCTATCGGAGGAAAAGAAGAAGCGATAAAGTCTGTATGATTTTAGAGACATTCTACTACCAGCTACAGGAAATGAACGTAACAAGATGTATATAGTTTATATAAAGGGTCTGTGTACAGCAAAAGTTAGTGGAGCTCTATGAAAATATATGCCAACAAAAAAAGAGTGGAACAACTGCTTTAGAAGCTTCATTTACATATAGAGAAATGGTTTCTTTGACTTTATATAGTCAGAGCGCTGTAAAATGCTTTTAATATGGGAAAAAGGAGAAGGTATTAGCCGAAGATCAAGAGAAAGAAATCTGATAATGAAAAAGGACGGAAAAGATCACGTGACTCATTGAAGGAAAGTGAAACAGTTCAGATAGAAGAGTCAAGACCTAGAGGAAGTAAGGAAATAAATGTTGAGAAGAGATGGGAAACCATGATCGAGAACTATTTAAAGAATAGAAATTATCCATTCTGGTTTGGCCTGTGACAGGGCTGACAAAGTTTTCTGTCTCATCAGTGAGGCTGTGTAACAGGTCGCACCAAGGTGCTCACGAAGTATCCAGGTGATGCCAGACCTGCTATAAGATAGATAGATAGAATAAATATAAATAATTAATTTAGTTATAATATGTATCAAGTATCTATTTAATAAAGGTACTGACGAGACTGTCAAAGGTTAAAAAAAAAAATAAAAAAAATAAAAAAAAATAAAAAAATTGTTCAATTTAACATTCAACAATCAAAACACTCTTCCTATCGATCACTTGTACAAATTTCTAAACAAAAGAAAAACAAAAATTTTTGTTAGTAAAAGATGAAGCAGCTATTAATACTGGTTTTTATAAAGGTCAACTTTTTGACTTTTCCTAGGGACTCCTTTATATATTCAGCACGCAAGCCAGAAGCGTCAGTTGTGCAAGATAACAGGCAGAGGGTGCCCTTGGTACAATAAATTCTGGTAGAGATACAAACATTTTTTTCTTCGTCGATGAAGGTATTATAGTCTGGCTAGGTGGTGAACTAAACAATGAGCTTTTCAACTCTTTCCTTAAGGTTTTTTGGCTACAAGAACATATTCATCATATACCCACTATCATATTCTCACTTGAAGTTTTTTTTCTGGAATTTTGAACGGAAAGTGGAAAACTTAGCATATTCTCTCCAAAAGATCAGCATTGTTGTTTCTACATAATCGGAAAGAAGGCATGCATGTAGATAAACAGGAATGGACATGTAATGAGATGTGGCACAGTGGAGTAGGCTGATCTGCAGAACCAAAATTCTAGATTGTTCCTTAGTTTTCATTCATGTACTTCTAATACTTTGGTGAGGCTTTTCCTTGCATAGCATTATATAATTTTTATAGTCTAGTGTAGGCTTAATAACACCTTCATAGTCTATTTTTTCTCTGCTTATTCTTTGGTTTTTCTTTTGTTTTATTTTTTCTTGGATGTATAATTTTGGTTTTTGGTTAATTTGTCAGGTATTTAGTTTTGTTCCTCTATTTTAATCTTCTCCTTGTTTTTATTCTTCTTTATGATAAGCTTAGAGAAGGAGTTTTGAAAGAGTAGATTATGAAGCATAGTTGGTTTGTAACTATAGCTAACGAATTTTTTTGGCTTATACATAAGTCAAAGCAGCTGGTCACATCTGGGCACAAATTTTATTTGTAGCCGGATGAGGTCGAAGTCTGTTGATTGTAATGTATTAAAGAGGAATTTTTAGTAATAATAAATCTATAAGAATTCGGCAAGACTGCCAAAGTCCTAAAAAAAAAAAATTGTTCAATTTAACTATTGGGAATATTTTCGCTTCTCTTTCTTCTTTCGCACAGATCCAGAATCGACGAAAATAAACGTGTGCATAAATTTTAACTATTCTGGATCAACCCAATATGAATGATTATTCCAGATCAACTTCACATTTGAATATATACAAAAGAAGAAAAAGAAAAAACCAATGAATCTTATAATAAATAATATTCTTTTGAAACAATTTAAAGATTAGTATATCCAAAGATCATTATATAGATGCTTGTTGTTTAATTACTGGCTGAATCGGTTGCCAATGTTTTCATCAATTATTAGAGGTTTTGTCAAGGGTTTTCTCAGAGATTTCATCAATTTGTCATAAGTTTCGTCAATTTGTCATAGGTTTCATTATTCGTCATAGGTTTCATCAATCGTTGGGGGTTTCATTAATCATTAAAGTTTTATCCTATATCAAATCTGGATATAAAAAATATCTGAATATATTTTATTAATCCAGATATATTTATCAATCTGGATATAAAACATATCTGTATATATTTTATTAATCTGGATATATTTATCAATCCAGATATAAAACATATCTGGATATATTTTATATTTTACTAATCTGGATATATTTATATCTGGATTTAAATAGGATTAATCTGGATGGATCTTTTTTAATTCTACTTATATCCAGATTATAAAAATCCTTGAGGTTCTAACTCTAGTATGCCCTTACCTAGTGATGTGCCATTTATATGATGTCTGAATTTTTTTTAGTGTACAGTACGTACAGTATATACAGTACTAGGATGGAACATCAACTAAGAAATCAAACCTATGTTAGATAACTATAGCATTTTTTATATCACAGATTTTTGCATTACACAAACAACAATTAATTTATTCAAATTCAGATTGTATATTTAACTGGAATTACAGTAAGAACATAATATAATTAATAATTGATATTTCAAAGCGATTCAACTTATTATCAAGAAATTGAATTACCTTGAAACTTTCACGAATTGTTTTTAAAATGCTAAAGAATAAAACTATATTTTCAAATTTTTTATCGATATATAAATTTTGTACAATTATCTTATAGAATAAGTTGAATTTTGTTAGTTAAAATATAAAAAAAAACTCAAAACTATAAGTTAAATAAATAAGTTGAACCTTATTTAAAGCTAACACAAAAAATTAAATATAGAACCTTCGAAATGGTTCTAAAGAACATTTCTCATTCAAAAGAAACTTGAAAAATAAGTACGATACTTGTGTGAATCTTTTATAATATTGCTCTTTTTTTTATAATTAAACAATATAAAAATAATATTCAATTTATTACATTAATTTCGCCAATAAAATTTGATCACAGTAAATTGATCAATGTATCTAACATAGTTTTGATTTACATAGTTGATGCTCCACCCTAATACAGTACGTATAGTTGTATAGTGTGTATAGTATGTGAAATACGTATAGTACGCATATGATATATAAACCTATATACAAAATTTTGCAAGGAATAAGTTTGCTTAGAAAATAAAAGGCATTTTATAATGGCAAATTTAAGATATAAATAATTTTATAATTTGTTATAGAAGATTCTAAAAAATTTTTTGCATACTGTACTATATGCAGCACATCACTACCCTTACCCAACGTAAGATTTTGCTACTTTAAAAAGCATCATACATATTCTCTAGCATAAATCATCTTATAGTTTAGAGGCCGATTCAATTTTTTACATATGGTCAAAACTGGTCTTAATTGGATTTAAAACAGTATAATGGATCCAGACTCTAAATAAAGATAATTTTTAACGCAATACACATTCTCTAGCATAGATCATCTTATAGTTTGGAGGCCGATTCAATTTTTTCCATATGGTCAAAACTGGTCTTAATTGGATTTAAAACAGTATAACAGATCCAGACTCTAGATTATCTGATCAGGGCTGTGTAAAGATGATTTCTAACGTAATACATAAAATTGGAACAACCAATAAGTGTCAAGATTTTGTATACATACACAATATATGAATTAAACTATACACTTCCATTACTGGTAATGCATCTCTATGTAATTTTTTAGCAATTGAAATCTTGCACAAGTATCGTGATGTAATTCTAACTATTTTCATATTGAGAAGATCAAATTATAAGACTACTTTGCATTTTTGTTTGACTGAAAGTTTTTTTAACAATATGATCAGCCCAGTCGACCAGACAGATTAATTTTCGCAGCTGGGTTGGCTGAGAATTTGGCATCAGCCTATATCACTAGTTTGTGTTGATGATATCCAGCATAGAAAAATAGATATATGATCAATTGATTTATATTACTTCAGAAATACACATTAATTCAAAATGTGTATAGCATACAATTTTTGAAATAATAAACATTGATGATACAGTACACAAACCTAATAAACTTAGTTATCCTTCAAAACTCATATGATCATAAAAAAATTTCTTCTTGTTATTTTTTCATGTGTTATGACATAATCATGTTTATTCAAATTAAAACTCAGCGAGCAACTCCTACCAATCATGATCATAAATTGCCGGATAATACTAATATTGGCAAATTGTCGAATACAGTAATTTGGCAAAGATTGGCTACACATGCCACAGAGCTGCACATGATCATTTGCCAAATTACCGTTATTCTACAATTTTTTCCCAATATTGTATACTTAATTAACTAAAAAATATTAGCCAATTCCAACATTATTTTAAAACTGTCTTTTGACATTGGTAAAAAATGATCAAGATAGATTTTGCTTATATAAAAACTTATCATTTTCTTTTAACCCATTCTTATTACCGTATTTAACAACTTCGGGGTATTGTTATATAAAACAATAAAATTGAAACAAATTAACAAAATCGAAGAAATTGAAAAGAAAATTTAAAGCTAATGAGTCAACCGTTATAAAATAGCCAAATTTATTAGCTTTGTTATTTATTAAATATTTACTAATTTTTTATATAATTTTGATTTTTTATTAAAAATTCTTTTTCATTGTATATATAAAATTAAGTTGAACAGATTAATCATGGGTTAAGTATATTTTGTTAATCACTTAGATCATTAAAGATTTTATGCTTTAATATTGTATTAATTAATAAGACCTTTTTAGAGACATTTAACCTATATATTTACATAATAAAATAAATATTATTTAATTCGTGATTCGCAAGAGATGTACAGAATTTCTATATATAAAAATGGGATATTAAATAATAAAAACAATTAATATGTATAATCTGGAACCAGTGTTTAAAATAGGATTTGAAATTTACCGGTGCAAAGCAAAAAAATCCTGTTTTTATATATTAAAAACCGGTTTTTTTTGCTCAAAATTTTATCAAAATACCGGTGGATCCGGATTTTTACTATGCTATTTTAAACACTGTCTGGAACCAGAATTAAAATTTCACAATTCCTGTCAAGTCAATCTTTTGTATTGCTAACCAAACTGTAGAGACAAGTTTTCTCTTTCTAATGGTGGTAAAATCATCAAAATTGACCTAATATATCAAGAGGTATTCTTATTTTTGTTTTTGTGGCTATATGAAATTTCTTTGCAGATCTGCAAAGAAATTTCATATGATCATAAAAACAAAAATGAGAATATCTCTTGATATATTAGGCCAATTTTGATGATTTTACCACCATTAGAAAGAGAAAACTTGTCTCTACAGTTTGGTTAGCAATACAAAAGATGTTGGCTTGACAGGAATTGTGAAATTTTAATTCTGGCTCTAGATTATAGGTACAGTCTGACCCCTCTATAATTACAGTCTATATAGTCACACCTCTATATAAGCACCCATTATTGTGCAACAGACTTAAATATAGTAAAAAAACCTCAATATAGTCACAAATCACCCATAATCACTATCACCCAAAAATTTTGATTTTTTTATCAATTTTATTAAGAATATACCTCTTTATAATCACCAATTTTTTAAATCATGTAATTTATTAGTGGGAGAAGGGGTCCCACTTATCACGTCCTATATATATATAGTAAAATAGCTAAGTATTTATTATAATTAAAATTTGTAAAAAGTTGCTACATAGTAAAGTCTAGATTTTACTATGAAAATCGATAAATATTGATTAATTAAACTTGTTTGGAACATCAAAATACGCACACTCTGAAATTTTTATTAAAATTGATATAGTTTTTATTATTTAACTTTTAATTTTTACGTTCATCGAATATATTTTTTTAAAAAATTTTAATTTTTTCATCGAACGTAAAATCAAAAAGTCAAATAATAAAAAGTTCTTTAATATAGATAAAAATTTTAGGGTAAGTGTATTTGATTGCCTGAAAAGTTTACTTAAGCGAGTTTGATCGATTCACATGGTAAAATTTAAACTTTACTATGTAGTAACTGTAATCGATCGAAGGGTTAAAGACATTTTTGAGTTTTTTTAATATTATAAAAGATAAATTTTGATTGGTCAATAGTCCTATCTAATTACGTAATTTACTGCACTTTCTTTAGTATTATTAATTTGTCTTATTAGTAAAAAAAATAATAAAATAGTATTTGTGTTATATAGTGATACGGGTCGATGAAAAAATCGCGGGCCGAGGCTGATCCAAAAAAAACTCGGGCCGGTCGACCAGGCCGACCTTTTACTAGTGTAATTTTTTTTGATCAGAATCAGTCAATATTTATCTATATTAAACGTGTAAAAAGTCATCAGGTAGTTTTTTATCTAATTTTAGTGATATTAAATGATTTAATTTTTATTCTTTTTGTCCTTGAGAAAAATTCCAGCATGTTAGCGTTTCATGTTGATTGATTGTCTATGTCTCCAAACATTCTTATACTTAGATTATATTCGCTATTTGCAGTTTATCACCTAAATAAGCCAATTCTCTTACATTATTATAAAATGACTAGCTGACTTTTATTTAATTCCTAGCTTGAAATACTTTAGAAGATAATCGATTCTAACACTTCTCTTACCAACAGGCCCGGCCCACAAAGGTGCGGGCTGAGGGTCGACCCGCCCATCGACCCGGCCGTTGGGCCGAGGTCAACTCGTATCACTAGTGTTACAGTATATTTTGGTTTTAAATATTCAATTTAATGATTTGTAATAGTTTTTTTATTATAAATTTTTATAATCACTTTATAAAAATTTTAATATAACTGTGACTATATAGAGGTTTAAAGTTATAATCACATTTAAATATAATCACCATATTGATGTGTAACCAACTTAGTGATTATAGAGGGGTTTGACTGTATCAATTGTTTTTATTATGTTTAATATCCCCTCATGTATATTGTAACGGTTAATTGGGAGAGCGAGTAAAACAATATAGACAATAGTAGTGTTGTCACTTGGACGTGTTCATACTATGTTTTTTGTCCAACGTCCAAGATTGTCCAAAATCGTCCAAGCCTATGTCCCATGTTTAACTAATTAATAAAGTAATTTTAAAAAATATATAATTATATATTTTTTTAGGTGCTGGACTCATTGGTGAAAAAATTAAAATAGATTATCTTAATAAAATTTTAAGTAATTTTAATTTGAAAAAATGTCCAAAATGTCCAAAAAACGTCCAAATGACAACACTGGACAATAGTGCCAATTTACGCTCCAACCATGTATGGTGAGAGAGATATAAATATATTAATATATAGGTCACGGAGTATAATTAAAGGCGGTTATATAGAGGGTTGGTAGAATCGAAATGCGTATTACGGGTTTAGTGATCGATGTAGAGGTTAATAATTTCCTGTAGGTGCAGGAAGGTTATAAGTAATATAAAAAAACTAGCTGAAACTGGTGAAACTAAAATAAACAACGTTTATCGGATAATTATTTAAACTAAAAAACTTTACAAGAGACTATTAATAGGCCGATATGCATCTCGTGTATAATTTCAAAGGGTTAACCAAAATGGAGTTATATCGAATTCGAGTTTTAATAAAGCTGATTCGAGGCTACAAGTCAATTCAGTCTATTGAATTGAGTTTTAAAAAGGGTTATTAAAGTTACAAGTCGAATTCAAAAATAAGTATAATTTCGGTATTCAAGGAAAGATGTGATTTATTTAATAATAATAAGGGAAGTCTTTATTTACATCGATAGGAACTTAATTTAACAATGATAAAACTTAATTAGAACTTAATTAATCTCTTTTGGGCTTGAACTCGAGGCCTTTATATACATTTTGAATTCTATTTGTATTTACATGGCTTGGACTATACTATCTCTATAATCGTTATATTTATGCTGGCCTGGCTATGTTTACGCTCTCTTGGCTACATTTACACAGTGGCTTTGCTAACTTTCATTGTCCATCAAGTTTAAACGACTACATATACGTAGCCATCCCCATGCCTTAATATGGCCACAATGATATTCATGTGTTAAGCTACTAAGCCACCATTTTAGTATGAATTATTTACATTGGGGAATAATACAAATAAGCAAAATGTTTACAATATTAAAATTAAAATTTTACTTTGTTACAATATATAGTATTACTATAGTAATTCCTTCCATCTCTTGCGAATTACTAATTAATAATTAACAAAAACACCATTTAAATTGATGGCTAAAGCTAATTCAAATTTGGTCTATTTTAAATATAAAATTTAAAAATTTTGGCTTGTACTATATTTTTTAAGGTAACTAAGAGTAGGATTATTTAGAATCGATAGTGATTGAGTATAAGTAAATTTTAGCAAATATTATCTTAATCCCGATGATAAATTTAAATTAGTATGAGAATTTTTTTGCTTGATATTCAGCAAGTGCTTTTCTTGTCAATTCATCTAGTTTATTTCCCTGCATAAAGCATCTGTTAGTGAGTTTCTTGCTATTCATCAAGATAGTAGTTAGAACTTAAATCTAAACTAGTTAACATAATACTTTCGCATAAAACTTTTGCTAGTGCTTTTTCTTCTAATTCACCAAACTCATTGCTATATAACATAAATTTAAATTAGTTAGCGTAGTATTTTTGCATATAGCTTCAGCCAGTGCTTTTTCTGCTGATTCACCCAAGCCATTAATATTTATTTTTAAACAAGTTAACGTAGTATTTTTGCATATAGCTTCATCCAGTACTTTTCCTGCTGATTATATTTAAATAAGTTAACATAGTATTTTTGCATATAGCTTCAGCCAGTGCTTTTCCCGCTGATTCACTCAAACCTATTACTTTCTAAATTTAAATAGGTTAACGTAGTATTTTTGCATAAAGCTTTGCCAATGCTTTTCCTGCTGATCCACCCAACTCATTATTATTTAAATTTAAATTAGTTAAAGTAGTATTTTTATATAAAGCTTCAGACAGTGCTTTTCCTGCTGATTCATCCAACTTATTATAAGACCACGCAAAGTTAATTTTTCGGTTTGCATAACCCACCAACCCAATTTTTCTAATAAAAAAATTCTTTTTTAAATTCCTATTATTCCATTTTTGTCATTTAATATTTTTTTCTGGGGTTACCCGATGATGAACTTAATTTTTTGGAATTACCCGATGGGTCCAATAAAAAAAAACCGATTCCATATTATTCAAACCGAAGAATAGCTTTTTGTAACCTTAAATGTAAACATGAATCTATTAATTTATTCAACGCAAAATTAATTTTTTATATAAAAAAAAAAAAAAAAACAGCCCTGCCGACAGGAATTTTGTAACACCAGGTTATGCAAACTGAAAAACACTTTGCATGACTTACATTGAATCAGAAACATGGGTCAGTCGGTCATTTTTTTATTCTTTTTATTATTATTATTATTATTATTATTTTACTGTAATTTACTGTAAAAGCCATTTTTTCCTGTCGTCCTATCGGACAACTACGGGAATCAAAGTTTCCATTGTGTAATACTGGATGAAAATAGCAGGAAAAAAATAAATATCCATAATCGAACAATGGCACAATTGGGATCGAAAAAAATTGGTCTGTGGGTAATACAAAATGAAAAATTAACTTTGCGTGGCCTAATAAAAACATACTCTAACCTGATCTACCAAGTAGATTTCACTACCTCGCAACCTAGGTTTCATCCTGTTTACCGAAATTTGCCAAAATTCATCACGTGTCATACTAATTTTCAAATTAGGCCCCAAAATCTACTAATGATCAATGTTACTATAGAAACATCCAATCAATCAAATTAATTAAGTGAACTTTGAGATATTGAATGTACAATTAAATTTTATAAGTAATCGAATCATTATTTGTATTTAAGGTAAATACTGACACAGTATGATAAAATATAATGTGCTTCATATTTGGTTTGTGCATTCCGAAAGACAATAAGACATTTTTTTTATAATGATAGTCATGCAGACAAAAACCTGTTAAAGCGATGTCTGGTTAAACTATTCTCATACAATAGATAAATATAGAACTATGTGATGCATATCATGATAGAAATTTACGTTTTACTGCATTTAGCATATTATCTGATCATATATTTAAGACTTTGTAATGCACATCACTTAACATGCTATAGTAACCATATACTTGTGTTATTACATACTCCGTTCCAAAGAAAATAACGAATCTTTAAAGGATTTTAAAAATATCTAAGAATGCACAAACTTTGTTATTTTGATAAATAAACTTGAGTAAATTAATCCTTTAGCTGAAATGGAAAAACAATTTAATTTACATAAATACATATATCATAATAAGTACAGTCAAAATCATAAGTGTCCCCCTCTAACTTTTTAAATTAAAAAGATACAGCTTTGAAACTTTCACAATAAATAGTACTCAATAAATATATATCAGTGAATTTTTTCATGATTTTTTAATTACTACAACAAAAGTTAGATGAGAGCCAACTTTTTGATAGATTTTTTTTTAAAAAAATAAAAAAAACAATTGAATTAATCAAAAATTAATAAAAAATTAGGAACAAAATCAAAAATTTCAAAAATTTAGTATGTTAAAATTCAAGCATTTTTATAATAGTGACAAAAAATTTGAGTCGATTTGATGAGATAGTTGTTGAGAAATTAATTTTTGAATTTTAAATTTAAGTATTAGAAAGTATCATAGAAAAAAAAGTTGTGCGACTAAGTTTTATTAATTTTAATATAGAAAATAAATTATTTTCTATATTAAAATTAATAAAACCTAGTCGCGCAACTTTTTTTTCTATTTTTTTTTTTTTTTTACGTTTAGACTGTAGCCTTGCTCGGCTTATTGGGCCACTTTATTAATTAATGGTTGTGTACAAAGACGAGGGTACAACTAGCCACACATGCACTTTTGGTGCCTAATTTAAGTAGTCCGCCCACAGGTTCTACACTAGCTGCTATACCTGCAACCCACTACGGGTATTGCCTATTCAAAACCCTCTGATCTAAATATACGAATCTACCAATTAACTTACACAAACAGCCTTAGGGCTAATTTTACCCCGCAGGCATCCAGTACTAGTCGAGCAACTTCGACCCATTTCGTTGTTTTATGCCCCTGGATTTTTAGTACCACGCGGTCTGATAATCGAATAACGAGGTATGTCCCTTGCCCTTGTAAGGTTCATTTGGATCCCAGTACCGACCTTATTTATGGTAGCGCCGTCAGAGATCGTAATCTACCTCCTTACTCGGGTCTTTCCAAACAGGTTTCTGTTTTTCCGGTTCCTTGAATTTTTCAGTGTAACAAACACTATTGTGCCCGAGAGCTTCCATTCAAGATGGTGGAACCAAGGTTACAGGTTTTTCACCCAACCGATGATGAGCCACAGTTACCGCAACACAGGTCTAATTTTCGTTATCATCACCAGTGACATTTGAACTGTCGACCTGCCACTTGGGGGTGACAACCTGGACACTTCTCTAGGTCGTCACACCCTTCTTTTTTTTTCTATGATACTTTCTAATACTTAAATTTAAAATTCAAAAATTAATTTCTCACAACTATCTCATCAAATCGACTCAAATTTTTTGTCACTACTATAAAAATGCTTGAATTTTAACATACTAAATTTTGAAATTTTTGATTTTGTTCCTAATTTTTTATTAATTTTTTATTAATTCAATTGTTTTTTTTATTTTTTTAAAAAAAAATCTATCAAAAAGTTGGCTCTCATCTAACTTTTGTTGTAGTAATTAAAAAATTATGAAAAAAATTCACTGATATATATTTATTGAGTACTATTTACTGTGAAAGTTTCAAAGATGTATCTTTTTAAAAAGTTAGAGGGGGGACACTTATGATATTGACTGTAGTATCAATTAAAAAAAACTTCCATTAATTTGCTATAGAACTACCTACACTAATTCAATCTTAATATTTTGCTACACAAAAATTAATTATATTCACATACCATAATTTTCAGTGCCCTTGATTGGTACCCCCTTGATCAATACTCCCTTGATTTTGTACCGGGTATATTCAGGGCTATTTGTTGTGGTGTTTTGTAAGAGACCTGGATACAAATCAAAGACCAATTTACTAATAAAAATTTTTTTACTTATGGGCTAATTGCCCAGAGTGTAGCACTAGCGTAGTGGAGGACTTACTGGGGAAGCAATAGACCAAAATTTGTGTGTGTTGGGTTCTGCTCATGTGATATTAAGCCAACAGTGTTTCAAAATATATAAATAGATCAACACTTTGAATAACTATTATGCTTCGGACTTTAACATTTCATATTTTACTAGTATATATGTTGTGCCTTAGATTAAAACTTGCGTCAGATTGAATCTGACGCACGTCAGATGACTATCAATTGACCAGCATTAAATGATTGGCATCAACTGGCCTAAACTACCTCCTAACTTTACCATAATTTTACCCTAACCCTAATCTAATTTAGGCCAGTGTCAATCTGACGCAAGGATCGATCTGAGGCACAACATATATGCTCTTTACAAGATACCCCATGTAATATACTCCATGCATACAATATACTTGGGGTATAAATCAAGGTTTGTTGTTATGTAGAATGTAATATACCTGGGTACTTTGCACCGAAAATTATAGTAGCTTACTGCATTTGTCTGACATGTTCTTGTTTACTTACACAAAATAAATAAACAAACAATCCTTTTTGAAATCATAATTTTCTGTTTTGGAATTGTATATTCCATTTTGGATACATGTATTTCTGTTTTGGAATCTGTATTTTCATTGGAATTGTATATTTCCATTTTGGATACGTGTATTTCTGTTTTGAATAGTTTACTAATGTAAAAATAAAAAAAGTTATTTATGTGTATTAATCATGAATTTTTATATATAAGGCCATGAAAAACCCTTTTGTTGAAATCATGATCCAAATAACACACTTTTATATTTGATAATTGTAACTTTGCAAGACCAAAAAAATTTAAACATTTTAATTTTAAGACTCAACCTGAAGAGCCTATTGACTTGAAGAATAACTTGGTAACCTGGTGACCTGATAATCTGAAGACTAATCTTGTAAATATATTTATTTAATACTAGTAATTATGAAACTTTGATTAATTTAAACACAATAAAATTTTTTATAATTTTATTTTTAATATAAAATAGAAAATGGATTAAAATGGTTAAATTTTTTTTGTAATGTTATATTTATAAATAAACATAAAGTTTAAATTTGGATTATCAATTTTTTTATGGTGCACCACTATACAAGTTACTCTTTTATTTGCTTTTGAGATTTTTTCATTAAAATTATTCTTGTTAAATTTTTTTCTGTTTTTTATTTTTTATTTTTATTTTTATTTTTTTATTTATTTTTATTTTTTTTTTAATTTTTTAATTTTTTAATTTTTTTATTTATTTTTTTAATTTTTTTTTATTTATTTATTTTTTTTTTAATGTTAAGACTCTTGATTTAAAGAAAAAATCTCAAAACCAAAAAAAATTTAAAAATCTCAAAACCAAGAATAGAGTAACTTAATAATATTGAGAGTCTAATTCAAATAACAAGAGTAACTTGTATTAATTAATTTTTTTATATAACAAGAGTAATAAGAGTGGTTATTATTATTATTTATATATATATATATATAACAAGAGTAACGAGAGTAACTTGTTTTTGATTTTTTTATAGTCATACGTACGTATATGCGGATACGACAATAATATGCATATTTATTTATTTATTTATTTATTTATTGCCAATTTGAATGCACTGTAGCTTCCAATGATATTTTGCAAATGCATGTAGGCTGAATTGTGTGCAGAATTTTGCGCCAGTATTATTTAGGTTATTGCATAACAAAGTAAATAAATAAAAAACAGTACAGCATTATAATATAGGTCAATTGAGATATCCAAAACTCCAACATTTTTGAAAACCGAAATGGCAAACGAAAAAATTACAAAAATTGGTAGATACAGACGATTCAAACAAAAATTATTTGCTTGGATATTATTATGAATATGATGGAATAGGAGTTGAAAGGAATGAAAACAAGGCATTCACATATTACCAAAAATCGGCAGATATGAATAATTCTAACGGGATGTACCAAGTTGGATATTGTTATAATTTAGGAATTGGAGTCAAAATTGATAAGCATAAAGCATTTAAATATTATCTGAAGTTTGCTGAGTCAGGTAATCAGATGGGAATTCGGAAAACTGCAATTTGTTACTATTATGGAATTGGTGTAGAAAAAAATAACGAGAAATATTGGGAATGGCGTAATAAGTAAATTTTATTTTTTATTATAATGTTTGTAATTTTTTAAAGCAGGAATTCTTACACAATTTTATTATCAGAGAGTAAGCATGAAGAGCATTCATTCATTATTATTTATATTGGTTTATTACAGCAATTAAATTTTATAAATACGTATTTATTGTTTGTATTATTTTAGCCCGTAAGTATAAAGAATATTTAATAATTTTACTACATAAAAACAGCAAAACAAGATCACAAAACAACTTCATAAATACTTATTTACCATTACGTACAAATCATTTCATTCGCATTAATCATTTCATTCAGTGTGTGAGTATAAAGAATATTTAATAATTTTACTATATAAAAACAGCAAAGCAAGATCACAAAACAACTTTATAAATACTTATTTACCATTACTTACAATTCATTTTATTCGCATTATTTTAGTCGGTAAATATAAAAAGTTTACATTTGAACTAAAATTTAAAACAGCAAATGCGAAATATAAATCATTGTAAATTATATCATATAAATTAGACGGTCCATATATGGAAAATGTGCAATTGCAGTGAAGATAACACTCAACCCGCATGGTGTCAATCATGTGACTCTGACATAGCTACAAGGTGGACAAGAAGAAATAAGGATATTGACAATTGCATGAAAACATTCCAACTTAGAGCTGTGAGGTATAAAGATGTGATTGAATGGATTCCATTTGAAAGATTATCAGAAATTAAAAAAATCAGTAAAGGAGGATTTGGCTCTGTATATTCAGCTGCCTGGTTGGATGGCATTCGAAAAGTTGAAACATTTAAGGATGGTAATAATGATATTTACAAAAGATCGCGTGAACAATCCAGCACCGTTGCACTCAAGACGTTGGCCAGTTCTATGGAAAACAACAATGATTTTTTAAAAGAAGTAAGTTAATTTATTGTTTTAATAATTTATCTAATAACTAAAAAACTAATTTGTTGTTTAAATTTCAAGTTCAATAGTCTTATGACATATAAATTAAATACTAATAAGCTCGCAATATATGGCATAACTCAAAATACAAAAACAAAGGAGTACTTGATGGTATTTCAGTATGCTAATAATGGAAGTCTTTATAAATATTTAAGAAATAATTTTAGCAACCTTACATGGCAGACTAAATTGGAAATACTTAAAAATATTTCAGATGAGTTAGATAATGTTCACAGATATGCAAACTACATTCATGCTGATTTTTATAGTGGCAACATTTTGCAAGACCAACAAGCATATATTGCAGGTTTAGGATTGTCTAGAAAATCAGATGAAATAGTTGTTGAAGGAGATATTTATGGAGTTATGCCATATGTTGCACCAGAAGTTTTATCAGGTGACCAACAGTTTACACAAGCAGCAGATATTTATGGGTTTGGAGTTATTATGTCTGAAATGACAACTGGACAAAGACCTTTTGATGGCCACGAATTTGATACCAAACTTGCAGTCAAAATTTGCAAAGGATTACGACCTGAGTTTGCACCTGGACCTCCTAAATGTTATATTGAATTGGCTAAGAAATGCATGGATTCTGATCCACAAAATCGGCCCAATGCTTTAGCTGTTTATCAAACAATAAATAGTTGGCTTAAAAACATAGCTAGTCCAAATGATAATGAAATTAAAAAGCAATTCTTAGAAGCAGATAAAGTTATTAAAATATTGCCAATATCAAAGCATCCTGATGAAATATATACTAGCAAGATTATTAGCACAAAATCAATTTCTAAAGCAATTAAAGGCATTTATTTATTTTTAATTAATGTATTATACAAGTTTGCTAAAACGCACCACTGGTGTTCAACACCAGTATGTGGTGTAACATGAAGATCAATATAAAAAAATAAACAAAAAAAATAAACAAAAATTGAATTTAATAAATGTTAAGTAAGAGTCAATAGTTAGGGGTTAGGGTGAGGCATAGTATAAAGTGAAATTTCACAAGGAATTTTTTTTTTTTAAAAAAAAAGTGGTTTCATAGATAAAATTTTGAGTTAGAAGGTATTTTTGAAAAAAATAGCAAAATGGCAAAAAATTTATATTACACAAGATCTTTACGTTACACTGCATTTAAAAAATATAATTGGTGAAAATCATTGTGGTGTTGGCACCAGTGGTGCGTTTTAGCAAACTCGATTTTATTTTAGTTAAAAATAATATTTATTTATTTAGATTTATCTCAAGGTGATTCTGCTTAACTTAAACTTGATGTTGCTGAAATTTAAAAACTTTAGTATGTATACAACTAACAATTCATTTTTATTTTATAAATTATAATAGTAATTAACAATTTAATTTGTATTTTAAATTAAAAATAGCCTAAATAATATTGTAAATGTTCTATTAAAGTCTGTTAGATTAAATTGTTAAATGATTTAATAATTATTTGAAAGGAGCTAATTTGTAACCTCTTTACTATATTGTAATTATTTATTATTAAATTATTATTATAGCAGGTAGCAATCATATAGTATTTATCTGTTTTAAATAAAAATAAATAAATCTTTATCATATAGTTTATTATTATTCTAATTAATTGTACTATTATTAATTATCAAAGAATAATACTGAATTCAGATAATGCTAAATTCATATAATCAATATGTTATCTTCTACATAAACAAACTTGAGATATGTTACTAATTATTATAGAACCCTAATATTACTAGTCTAAAAAATTTTCTATTAATATTAGGATTAGAGTTAGAGTATAACCAGACTTTAATAACTCTAGTAGATTCAGGTTTAATATATATATAAACTCAAACAAAACCATAACACTAACACCAACTGTAGCTAGAACAAATTTCAAATTTGTTTATTCAAAAGAGTATCTGTGATTACAGGAATTTCAGAATCATCTGATTTAGCATCATCTCTAATATTAATTATTAATATAGTTGAACCTTCCAAAACTAGTATACATAGTGAACAAGTTTTGTATTAGTATTGAGAGATTATCAGATTTGAAATTATTATAAACTATTAGATTCATATAGCAGAAACAGACTTGGTGGATTAATCTTTTATCAGATTTGACCGATTATCAGTTTTGGCAAAATTGGTTTTGAGAGGTTTAACTGTATTTGCAAATTGATATACTTTTCAATTAAATAACTTTTGATCATGCTTGTAAATTGCTGCATGTTCATACTATTACTACAATTACTTAAATAATTATCTAATTATTGTTTAGTTGTTAATTTTACAATAGTTTTTTAATATATATAAATTTAACTAAAAATTTTATAAAATAGCATAGTGGATATTTGTTTTAAATAGTTTAAAAAGTTTATACTTACTTAAATCTTTTATTAAACCTAATATTATAAAGATATATATAGGAATAGCACTCCATTTTACTACTTTCTTTTTTATTATGATATACTTGTACTTTTTTATCAAATTTTAATATGTGTTCACATAGATTTGCTCACATAATAAAGCACAAAATAAGAATCAAAAGTATAAACCATACTATAGCATACTATATTTTAATACTCTCTATAGTCTTCTCCTATATAATTACAAATTCTATACAATTATATGGTTTTTGTTTACTATTTTTTTGTTATTAAACCCCTTTATATAGTCACAAATACTTATAATTACTGTGACGGCTGATGCTGATTTTGGCTGATGCTGAAGATCACATGACATTTTGGTCCGGAAATTGCAGATCGGGAAATTTCAAAACAAACAGTCATTTGTCAAAAACTGCTTATTTCTCAAAATTTTGTATAAGAAATTACATTTTGTGCACTGACAAAAAATTTTCCTAAACAATTTTACTATATAACCTTTTAACCTTCTAAATTCTAGGCACTAACCCTAACATAAACGAACCAAAAGAATTTTTTTCATTGGTCATGTGGTTTTTGATGATGATGTTGAGGTAGTCATTGAACTTATCTTCGTTTAAGTTAGGGTTAGTGGTTGCAATATGGTCAAATGTTAGCAGGTGTATTAGCAAATTTGTTCAAGGAAAGCTTTTTGTTAGAACACTAAAGGTTGTTTCTTATGAAGATTTTTGAGTTATAACCGATTTATGGCGGAACGAATATTTGTTTTGAAATTTTCCGATCTGCAATTTCCGGACCAAAATGTCACATGATATTCAACATCAGCCAAAATCAGCATCAGCCGTTACAATTACTATTATATATATTTTTAAATTTATAAATGCTTTTAATAGTAATATTTAACTTATACAATCATATTTATATTTAAGTTTTATAACAGTAAAAACACTTTCCAATAAATACTATTAAAACTTGTATTGATCCATGCCTTCAATATACAAGTGATTCTTAATATAAGAAACCCTCTATATAAGAAAGTTGACTTATAAGAAAGTTTTTGGCCCAATTTAAACTTAATAAATTTCACTTGATATAAGAAAGTTTATTAAGAAACTCTTGATATAGTATATAAGAAAGTTTAGGGCTACCCCTTTTAATTAAATTAGTCACGATATAAGAAACCATGTGATGCACGTGATTATAGACCAATCAAAATTCAGGATCAACGTGCAAGATCAATTAAAAAAAATTAATGCTAAAAATGTTTTAAACTTACATTGACTTAGTTAAAAAAATCAAAAAAGAGTAGAGCTCGAAAAGAGCTGGTTTTGAGTTGAGCTCAGTGGTTTTGAGTTGAGCTAGGTCGATCTTATGTGTACAATTGTCTCAAAAAAATTGTGTTAGAAGACTTGAGATCATTTTTTTTAAACAAAAAGAACATTATCTTACCTAATAACTGCCCTTAATTTTTTTTTGTTTAAAGTTTTTTTTTATTTCATAAAACCTTCAATTACAGTAAACGTTTTGAATAAGCTTTAAGTAAAATTTTTTGCATAGGACTCATAAAAATAAGTTGGTTTACCTTTTTTTTTTTTTTTATCTTTTTTATTTTTTTTACATTTACTAGTTTGAATCAAAACCAGCATAACAATGACAGAATTTGGTGGGTCTTTGGTTGATGAATCGTTGGTTAGTGAGTCATTAATTGATGGGTCTTTAGTTAGTAGATTACCAGCAAATAGTGATATGATTGCTCAAGCTTTAGCCTCTAAAAAAAGAACATTAAGTGATAAAAATATCAATAAAGCAATTGGACAAGCAACTGAAACTGTAAAAATGAGACGAGTCACATTAACAAAGGCTCAGAAGGCTGAAATTTGTCAACTGCTGAAAAGTAATTTTACTCAGCTTGAACTTGCAAATAAGTTCAATATTGGTGAATCAACGGTCTCAAAAATACTTAAACAACAAAATTACTGGCTTTCAATTGATCCTAACTCAAAGGAAGCAAAATCTAAACGAGATCGTTTAGCTAGGTATCCTCAACTTGAAGAAATACTAAGCTTGTGGATTTCAAAAGCTGAAGCATACCATTAAACAATTACTGGTGCAATTATCCAATGTAAAGCATTCCAATTCGCAGAACAACTGCATATTGATAATTTTGGGGAATCAGAAGGGTGGCTCGCCAATTTTAAAAAAAGGTTTCACATTAAAGAGTATACGAAGCAAGGAGAAGGTGCTAGTGCACCGATTAATGATATTCCACATTATCGCGATAAACTTAAAGATGTTATCAAAAATTATCATCCCCGGGATGTA
Source organism: Gigaspora rosea (assembly GCA_003550325.1). Classification (NCBI taxonomy): domain Eukaryota; kingdom Fungi; phylum Glomeromycota; class Glomeromycetes; order Diversisporales; family Gigasporaceae; genus Gigaspora; species Gigaspora rosea. Next base: position 374,194 of record QKWP01000048.1, on the reverse strand, counting down.
TATACAGTCACGCTCCCATATAGTCACCTCCCCCATAGTCACATTTCCTATTTAATCACTTAAAAGTTTGGTCCCAATTATATTTATATTAAATTTCTTTCTATAACGTCACAATTACTATATAAGCACTATCACCAAATTTTACAAACAAATATAAATAATTTATTTCTATAAAAGCACAATTTTCTATAAAATCACAATTTTAAATTTTAAAACTTTTTAAATAATAACAATTGTCTATAATATCACATTTTTAATAGTGAATTTACTAACAGTATAACAAAAAATTCGTAAGATTTATTCAAATTTCAACATCGATTTTCTCGATAACCAATAATTAAAATGGTCTCAAATTTTTACCATAGATATAATTTATATTCCTTTATATGATATTAAAGTTTTAGCTTAATTGGATCAATAGTTCTTGAGAAATCGATTGTAAACGATAGTCTATTTTTTTAAAAAAATTAATTATCGTATACAAGCAATATCATAGGAACTAACAATCCAATTGGCTGAAATTTTAGTATATTATAAAGGAATATAGCTATTGTCTATAGAATAATTTTGAGCCTTTTTTAATTATAGGTTATCGATAAAATTGATGCCAAAGTTTGATTAAGTCTTACGAATTTTTTATGTTCTAAAAAATTCGTAAGACTTAATCAAACTTTGGCATCAATTTTCTCGATAACCATTAATTCAAAAAGGCTAAAATTTATATTATAGATAATATCGATATTCCTCTATAATATATTAAAATTTCAGCTAAATTGGGTGGTTAGTTCTTGAAATATTGCTAGTATACGATAATCAATTTTTTTTAAAAAATTGACTATAGTATACAAGCGATTTCTCAAGAACTATTAATCCAATTCAGCTAAAATTTTAATATATTATAAATAAATATGGATACTATATGTGAAAAAAATTTGAGCCTTTTATAATTATTGGTTATCGAGAAAATTGATGTTGAATTTTGATTAAATCTTACGAATTTTATAATTCTATATATTCACTATAATTTATTTTTTATATAAAAGTGATTTTATAGAAAAAATTTATATTGTCACATCTCTACATAGTCACCAGATTTCTGAGTCCTGAGGGTGTGATTATATGGGAGTGCGACTGTAATTGTGATGAAACAGGCTTATACTGGCGTCTCGAACCAGAAAAAACTCTTGCAAGTGGTCTTTACGTGGAAAAAAAAAAGCAAAGGATCGAATTACGATTTTAATTACATGTAATTGTACTGGCGATGACAAATTACCTCCCCTACTTATTTACAAATACCAAAACCCTTGTGCTATTCGACGTATTGACAAGTCAAAATTACCTGTTTATTATTACTGGAACTCTTCTGCCTGGATGCAACACTCAATTTTCAATCATTATATCAAAAAACTTAATGAACAAATGAGACGAGCTGGGAGAAAAATTCTTTTATTAATGGATCAAGCTTCACCACACACTCTTGAAGAAGGATTCGTTCTATCTAATATTAAAATTCACTATTTTCCTTCTAATACTACAGCCTACTTACAACCCTGTGACGCTGGTATCATTTGGAGTTTTAAAGCACATTATTGTAAACTTTTTTGTGAAAACCGTATCGTAGCCTATGAGGAAGCAATAGAATCTGGTGAAGATGCGCCAGTGTTTAATATTAAAGATTCTATTGATCTTTCTGCTGAAGCATGGAAATGGGTTGCTGCTGATACAATTTGTAGTTGTTGGATTAAAACTGAAATTCTTCTTAGTAACTATTTTTCTTTGACTTTTTGGGAACCAGTGAATTATGAGCTTATCGATCTTACCTTACCAAGACCGCAATTAGAAGCTGCTGACCCCGATTTTGTAACAGAAATTCAGTCTCTAATTAATCAGCTTCCTATAACTAGTCCAATGCAAGCAAACGATTTTATTAATATTGATAATAATGTTGAAATGGATACTATGCCAAGTAATGCTGAAATAATTAATGCTGTGCTTGATCATGAATGGAGATGAAGATGAGGAGCCTAAAGTTCGTATTTTTCATAAAGAGGTTATTACAAATATCAATAATATCCTTTGTTTTATTAATCAAGAGAATGGATTTAGTATAGATGGATCTTTTATTCAAAAATTAAGTAGTTTTAAAAAAGATGTTGTAAGGGATAGTATTGCAAAAAAAAGACAAACAACACTGGATTTATATATGCAAAGTTAATGGTCAATATGAAGTTCGAATCATTTTGTTATTTGTTCATTTAGACTCGAATAACCTTTTTTAGCTTTGTGAATTGAATTTGAGTATATTTTTTTCAAACCTTTGAATGCAATTTTATTAGTTAGTTCCTTATATGACTTGGTTTTTTAGTCTAATAATAAAATTGATAGATTTACTAAAGACTAAAACAAAATTAAAAAAGCGTTAATAGAGTTTTAGAATTAATGATCTGAGGTTCGATTTCAGATAAGCGACATGTTTATTTCAAACAACAACGTATAAATCCTATTTTTTTAAAGTATACATAGTCGCTTACTAGTAGATATTTATCTAATTTTTCCGTATACATTTATTTAATTTTCTGATTTGGGAACATTAAAACAAAAAATAGAATCTTTTAAGCTGCTACTTATTTTTGAAATTAGACTGGATCAAACTGATTTATTCTTAACTTTAAACTCTATTACACTTTACTTATAAACATATAGTTGCATAAGTTTGCTTTAGTATTATTTGCTCAATACATTATAGATTTTAAAATTTTAACATTTGACATAAGAAAGTTTTTTTTATTATATAAGATCTTTCTTATATCGAGAGACCTCTTATATAAGAAACTCTTGATATAAGAATGATTTTTGTTGGACCCGCAGACTTTCTTATATCGAGAGTCACTTGTACCATATTTTTGTGTAATAATGCACATGTGCGTTATTTCGAAATTGGCACTTTTTTAAAAATCTCCCATTTGACTCAAAATAACGCACATGTGCGTCCCAAAATAACGCACTCCCTCCCCTAAAAGTTTCATAATAAATATAAGTATATTGCACATATCTATTAAAGATTGGTAATATTGATCCGAAATATTGCACATGTGTGTTTAGAAATAACACACAGGTACTCAAAATAACGTACATGTGTATTATTATAAGAAAATACAGTATAGAAGATTTTTTAATATTATGCACTTAGTATTTTTTTATATTGTAATCTTATTTACTAATAAATATATACAATAGTTAAATTAATTTTTGCATAAGAATTTCTATAACAGACTTATTTGCTATTCTAGTTATCACAATATGTAGTTAAGCTTGAGTTGGTTACATTGGAATCACAAAACTTACTATGTTAGTATATGCAGTAGTTAAAGTTGAATTAGTATTAGAGTTCTTGTAATTTCTACCTTTAAAAATGAACAGAATTAAACTCATACTTATACTACTAATTTATTGAATAATTAAATGCAAGTATTAAAGTGAACTGAATTAATCTTCATTCTTTTTTAGTAATTTATTAAATAATTTAATTGATTACATATACACTCTCTTGATACAAAACATTAAAGAAAAAAGAATTAAATTTTATACTCAATGTAGTAATTTATTAAATATTTAAATTATTATAGTTAATTATATAACTCTTAAAACACAAACTTTAAAGTATAAACTAGGCTAATGCATAGCATTACACGTCTGGAGCAGTGTATAAAATAGTATGATAAAAATCCAGATCTACCGTTTTTTATATTGCATATACCGGTATTTTAAAATTGGGCCAGTGCAACAAACAGTGCATGATCCAGAATTTTTTGAAGTAACCAGTGCGTGCATCTATGTGCCCCCAATAATCTGATGATCATCTTCTACTAATGCAGATTTTTTTTTTTTGAACTGGTATTTTTTTATATAACAGGTGCATGTACCGGTAAATTAAAATTTCTATTTTAAACACTGGTCCGGAGCCCATCATATGATGTTCATCATATTACACAAATGCGTTAATATGCATAGGTTGGTAACATTGAAGCATAAATATAGACATGCATGTGGACAGACAAAAAATTTCCAAATTTCATTTCTGATAAGATTTACATCATATATATGCAAGTATATCAAAAAAGTAAAATTTGTCAAGATTTTTACAATTGAAGCACATCAGGAAGGTAATTTTTGTATCGCTTTGCATAGAAACTAATGGACCATTGCTACGCTCCAGCCAATAATTATTGCTAATTTCAAAATAGTAGAAATTAGAGCAAAAAAATTTTTTTGGTATATGCTTATATCTGCATATACAGTTACCTCTTTCTAATCTAAACTTCTTTAATCTGAACACAATTAAATTTTTTCTAATTCAAAAAAATACTCTAGAACATCTGTATCTTTTATTATAGAGTTTGGATTAGCTAATAATAACTCTTTGAGAACTAAACCTAAAAATCTAAAAAAATTTTTATTTATAAAAATTCTTTAAAAATATTTTTGAAAGTTGACTGTACATATACTAGCAGCACCTATACATTTAATATGAAATGAATTTTAGTAAACAATATGCATATACATAAGTATCAAACTTCTATTAACATTAATGTTTTAAGGTAATCTGGCATATATACATATAGTACACTAGTATGCACCAAAAAGATTTTTTTTGTCCTGATTTCTACTATTTTGAAAACTTTATACTCATACTAATAATTAATGATCAATTAAATAATTATGATTAATAATATATTTTCTTAAACATAATTATTAAAATAAATTAGAATTAAACTTTATACTCAAACTAATAATTTAAATACTTATAGTAATTATAATCATACTTTCTTTTGAAGTATAATTATTAAAATAAAAGAATTAAACTTTATACTTATGCTAGTAATTTATTAAATAATTAAATTATTACAGCTAATTATACATTGTCTTGAAATATAATAATTTATGTAAACAGAATTAAGCTTTATGCTTGACTTGAAATACAATTATTAAAGCAAACAAAAACTTTATAATATACTGGTAATTTACCTGGTAATTTGTTAAATAATTAAATGATTATAATTAATAATTTATTTTCTTAAAAAACCAATTGTTAAAGTAAATAGAACTTTATATTCACAATAGTAATTTATTGAAAAATTAAATAATTACAGTTAATTATATATTCTTTTAAGATACAATCTCAGAATTATTGTAGCTTGTATAATTTTGAGACCCTTATAATTATTTTTTTTATAATTAAATAATTGTAATTATGATTGTTATTGCTAAAGCTAGCTAATTTATCATAAATCTAAGCTTGTTAATCATGATCAATTGGCTTGTTTTAGCAATTGAAACTACTATCACAATTATTTAAACATAAAAAAATTAATTATAGAGATCACAAAATTATGCAAACTACAATAAACTTTATACTTGTTATAGTAATTTATAGAATACTGTCTTCCTCCTCTATAATTACCTTCTATATAATCACAATACCTGTACAATCACATTAAAATTTGAGACAATTTATTAATAAACTTATAAAAAAAGACTTCACACTCTTTTATAATCACTAATTTTTTGATACGACTGTGTGACTATAAAGGAGGAAGACTGTAATTAAATATTATGAGTAATTATACTCTTGAACATAATTGTTAAAGCAAACATAATTAATTTTATACTTATGCTAGTAATTTATTAAATTAAGTTTATAATAAGTATATATACTTTTTTTTTGAATTCAATCATTAAAGCAAACAGAATTAAACTTTGTATATATATTTTCTTGAAAACAGCATTAAAATAAACAGAATTAAACTTCATTTATAGAACAATTAAATATCACAAGTTTAATAGGATTATTATAATTTAATCAAAATTTTTCTCACAATTTAGTCATACTATACATATTCTTTCAAAAATCATGACCTCTTTTTTGTTATAAAATTGCTTATTTTCTGTACTTTAGTAATATCTTTACAAAAAACCATGTACTTGTATATAAAATTGATTATAATACCTATATAATCATCTCTTGTAATTTCTCTTGTTACAATTGTTATTTGACTATTATCTTTTATATCATTCATATTATCTCTTATAATCTAGATCATAATCAAACTTGCTCAAAATAGATTATCATTACACATTAACCTTAATTTTAAAATCTTGTACGAAAAAAAATTAAACCTTACCCTTGAAATCTAATAACTTTGAAATCTAATAACTTTGAAATCTAATAATCTTGAAATCTAATAAAGAGAGAAAATTGTTTGTAACTACAAGCAATAATTTTTGAAGTCTAGAAAAAAAAAAGAAAAAAAATCTGTTTACAGTGCCAATCTACTCAAAACCCAAACCAAAAAAATAACTCTAAGTCAAAACAGAGAAGCATGCTTGAACCAAATCAAAAAACTATTCTTAGACCTAGTTAAGAAAATATTCCTAGTAAAACTGCAGCAGAAAATCTTTTTTGTGCTCATATAGATAATATATATACTTAGGTTAAGAATTTATAAAAAGAAATTTCCAACAAATAATTGTAGAATCTTTTAAGTCTTGTAAAATTTATATAATTCAAGTGAAACAGATTCTGATTTAAAAATTATTAATTTTTGCATTGCCAACAATAATAATAATATTAAAAAGGATAAACATAATGAAATTTATTTATTATTAAAATTCTGCTAAAAGTAGAAGTTCTACTGCAATAAATAATCTTGGATATTGTTATCTAAATAGAATAAAAATTGACAATAGTAATAAAAAAATGATAAAGTAATAACATTAACAGTAATAGATACATAGTTAAGGTAATTTAGTGATTGTAAATTGTATTTAATAATGTATTGTAATAATAATTAAATTTGTTATATAGAGTAATACAGAATTTTATAATTACATAATTAATTAGAGCAATGTTATTAATTACCTGAATATTTTTTATCAGAGGCCTACCCTCTCCCTCTTTCTTAATATATATAATCAGGTTTTTATATATAATTTTAACTTTTTTACCTCCTCCTCCCTCTAAAAAATTACCTGATTTTTGTTACTCCCCTTAGGTTAACTATTTAGAGTTGAAGTTATATAAAATATAAAGCTGTTTGGGCCATAAAACAAAGGATAAAAAAATGCTATTAGAAAAACATGTGACTAAAAAAAAAACATACAGCACTGATATTTATTATCTAATATCCATTTACGATAAAGGCTTATTCTCTACCCCAGATAATATATTTAGTTAAAATTAATTAGCTAAAATGTTTTATATGAGATAAGATTTTGCTTGATCCTTTACTTTCTAAAAAATTATTGAATAAATGGTAGTGCTCTTACTGGTTGCTTTATTGGATAGATTATAGCTTCAAATACAAATAAAATTTTTTAAATATAATGCAATTTTTTTTGTTAAATTTGATTCTTAATTGTACAACTTAATAAAACTAAAATCTTTCTGTAGCAATGTTAGTATTGAAATATCTGTTGTATATGTTATGTGTCACTTTACAATTCATGTCAATTTTAAAATGACACATGTCAATTTAAAATGATTAAAAAATTGCAAATTGACATATATCAAATAATAATTAATATTTTTACTCCGGATCTGACCCTTCCGACCCAGTCATGTACAACGTAATACAAACAGAGATCACATGACTTTTGGGTTCTTGCACTTTGACCAATGGCTAGGTTATACGAAATTCCAGTCACGTGATCCGTACAACAATAATCGCCCAATCAAAATTTGAACCTGAAGTAGATTCAAATTAAACTACAAAATAAGCTACTCACGATTGACAATAGTCGCTACATAGTAAAGTCCAAATTCTACTATGCAAATCGATTAAGATCGATTAAATAAGAGCTTATTTGGAAGAACAAAATACACATACAGTAAAATTTTTAGCAAGATTGGTGAACATTTTATTATTTGACATTTAACTTTTACGTTCGTCGAATATATTATATTAAAAAAAATTTTAATTTTTTCATCGAACGTAAAAGTTAAAAGTCAAATAATAAAATATTCATCAATCTCGCTAAAAAGTTTACCATATGTGTATTTTGACTTCTAAATAAGGTTACTTAATCAATTTAATCGATTTGCATAGTAAAATTTGGATTTTACTATGTAGCAACTACTTGTGATCGCTAAAAAACCAAAGAGGTTTTTTAACGATCGCAAGTAGTTGCTACATAGTGAAGCCCAAATTTTACTATGCGAATCGATTAAAATCGATTAAGTAACCTTATTTAGAAGAACAAAATACACATACAGTAAAATATTTAGCGAGATTGATGAACATTTTATTATTTGACGTTTAACTTTTACGTTCGATGAAAAAATTAAAATTTTTTTTAATATAATATATTCGACGAACGTAAAAGTTAAATGTCAAATAATTAAATGTTCATCAATCTCGCTAAAAATTTTACTATATGTGTATTTTGTTCTTCCAAATAAGGTTAATTAATAGATTTTAATCGATTTGCATAGTAAAATTTGGACTTCACTATGTAGCAACTACTTGCGATCGTTAAAAAACCTCTTTGGTTTTTTAGCGATCACAAGTAGTTGCTACATAGTAAAGTCCAAATTTTACTATGCAAATCGATCAAAATCGATTAAGTAACCTTATTCAAAGTATAAAATACACATACAGTAAAATTTTTAGCGAGATTAATGAACATTTTATTATTTGACTTTTAACTTTTACATTCGTCGAATATATTTTTTTAAAAAAAATTTTAATTTTTTCATCGAAAGTAAAAGTTAAAAGTCAAATAATAAAATGTTCACCAATCTTGCTAAAAATTTTACTGTATGTGTATTTTGTTCTTCCAAATAAGGTTATTTAATCGATTTTAATCGATTTGCATAGTAGAATTTGAACTTTACTATGTAGCGACTATTGTCAATCGTGAGTAGCTTATTTTGTAGTTTAACTTGAATCTACTTCAGGTTCAAATTTTGATTGGCGATTATTGTTGTACGGATCACGTGACTGGAATTTCGTATAACCTAGCCATTGGTCAAAGTGCAAGAACCCAAAAGTCATGTGATCTCTGTTTGTATTACGTTGTACATGACTGGGTCGGAAGGGTCGGATCTGGAGTAAAAATATTAATTATTATTTGAATTTGCAATTTTAAATCGACATGTGTCATTTTAAAATGACATGAATTGTGAAGTGACACATAACATATATGCTTGAAATACATACTTTAATTATTTATATATGTTGATATAAATATGTTTTAATTAAATTTATAGTTTTTTATTTTTGCTTTGAGAGAGCTTATTTTTAGATATATACAAATTGCAAAAGTGCTTATTTTTAGAGAGTGCTTATTTTTTGAAAAATGCAGTATTTTGGATCCTGCCATTAAGAATTTTTTTTTTTTTACTCTTTGACATGTCTTGCTATTATTTTATTAAAGCAGTATTAAGTACTATTTATAGCCTGTTAATACATGATGCTTAAAACTAAAATTTGACATTATGTGATTACTTCAAGAGCACCTACATTAGCTCTAACTCCAAGACAATCAGCTGTTCTAGTGACAAACAGAAACACCAGAGAGAATGACGATTCCAGGTACAATGACAAGAAGCTCTAAAAAAAAAGTAAAAGTAGATCAAATTAGATCAAAAAGTTTATTTATTTAATTTAACGATATGCGTGATCTTATTGTGTAATGTAGTAATCATCACTATAGGTGATTTTAATTATAATTCTTTATTTTATTCTAGCACTTTGTGAGATACAACTCCTACTTTGCAGGAAAACCAACTTAAACTTTTTTAGTACTTTGCAAACAAAGAAAACTTTTTTGGTATCTTGCAAAAATATTAAAACTTGATTTTAGCAATTTTTGAATTTGCAAAAACATGAACTCTAACTTTAGAGAAATAGTGATTTGGGCTTTATTTATTATTTTTTTATTAAGTTTGCTGATATATTTGTCTTTCATTTATTTTTATTTTTTTTTATTTCTAACTTTTTAGCACCTTGTAAAAAACAATCTAACTTTTTGGCACTTTACAAGAACACAAACTCTAACTTTTCTGGCACTTTGCAAAAACATATTAGATTTCTTTAGCAATTTGCAAGAATACTAACACTTACTTCTAAGAAATAGTTTTTTTTTATTTTTTTACTTTTCTACCATTTTTAGAAAGTATTTAAAAAAAGAGCAAATATAGATGATAGTTAAAACAAAAAAATAACTAAAGCAAAAACAATAGTTAAAACAAAAAAGCAAAGATAATAGCTAACTACAGGGTGTATGAAAATAAGTATATAAGACTATTTTTTTATTTTCTTCTACAAATAATAAAAGAATTAGATGTGACAAAATGTATAAGTAGTTAAAATAATATGTAATAATGTAAAAATAATACTATAGCAAAAGAAGTTGCAATTCATACTAGAAGACAAAACAGCAGAGATGTACCATATAACAGAAAGATTAGAAGTATAAACAGAATAGGAAAGGAAAATAAGCAGGAACAAGGCATAACTGAAATTAACATTGGAATGAGAAAATACAAAACAGACAAGAACGGGCACAAATCCCAAATACTAGTAGAAAACAAAAATTGTCAAATTCTATCTGAAATACTAAATAGACTTTCCTTGTTGGAAAATATCGATAAGGGGACAGAGGTCCTCTATCGCTCCTGAAAGTTGCCAAGAGTGTCTATAAAAAAAAGATAGTGACTTTTTTCTATCAAACAAGAGGAGGAACTCGAGGGTCCAAGGGAAGGGAAACAGAAGAAGAAGCAAGAAGAGGCAGAAAAGAAGGAAGAGAATAAAGTAGAAGAAGCAAAAAATGCTAATTTCAGTATATTAGGAATAGAATTTCATAACGTAAATAGTTTGAAACCAAATAAGGGAAAATTAGACACTATCATTAACTTTATAGAAAAGAAAAAAATTAACATAATGGGTTTAGCAGAAACAAATTTGACAGAAAAAGAAGGGAAGTTTCTGCTAAGAGAGAATAAAAACGTAAAGGGTTTTTGGTTAGCAGCAGAGGAAGGGAAAAAAAGGGATCTGATGTTGGAATTATATTAGATAAAAGATGAGAAAAACATGTAGTTAAGGTAAACAGGGGGAATCCGTATATTTTGGATCTGGTGCTAGATTTCAAGGGCCTTTCGATAAACATCATAGTGGTATATGTAGCCCAACTAGTATGGAAGTGCAAAAAATCATATATGAGTACCTAAAGGAACGATTAAGAAGCATAGAAGTAAAGAAAAAAGAACAAAGATGTATAGTTGTAGGAGAATTCAATATAGATTTGAACCAAACAGAAAAAAATAATGCAGAAGAATGAAAAGAAAAAGAAGGAAAGTAACAAATACTCTAGTTTCTGAAAAGAAAAGGGTTTTTGGATGTTTTTTATAAGCCCAACTCTCCGAGACAACCGACATGGAGACGTAAGAAGACACAGTCAAGAATCGATACTATCTGGGTTGATGGTCATTGGAAACAAAATGGTTTGTTATACAAAACTAAGGATATGCTATTTAGAACAGGTAGTGAACATCAAGCGGTACTCATACAAGTAGAAACAGGATTAAATATGCGAAAACAAAGCAGCAAGAAATAGAAGACTAGGAATGAAAAGACTAAAGATAGATATAGAAAATGTTAATGAAAAGATGTGAGAAGAATACCAAGCCAAGCTGAACTTAGAACTAAAAACTAGAATCGTAGAAAGAAGCAGGGAGAAAAAGGCCTGAAAAAAAACCGCACAGAGCAGCAAGAATTAGAATTAGAGTTGGAAAGTAAAACTTTGGACCAGATGTGGGATATCATAAAGAACTGTATAAAAAGAGCGGTCTCAGTTGCACTTCCAAAAAAGAAAAGGACTCCTGTATTAGATATATCATATATAGATACAGATACGAAGAAGCTAAAGAAGGATATACGTACATTGGGTAAATAGTGCAAAAAGTTGAGAAAAAATAAAGAAAAGGCCCTGACAGAGCAGGAGATAATGGAATTAGAAGTCTTTATAGAATGACTAAAGGAGCAGTGGAAATTAGATATGTTAGATGACTACTCGGAATAGTGTTTTGACCCAGGTGGGTATCACCCAGGTTACCTGTGGGTGGGTGACCCGGGTCAAGCCTGGGTAAGAACGGGTGGGTCAATTCGTGGGTGACCTGTGAGTCAACACACGGGTCACCCACGGGCAGAAATCCAATACAAATTAATGCAAATTTGTAAAGTCAGGAAGTCGACAGAATCAAGTTCGAAAAATATTTAATAGTAAATTATTTAAAGAAAACTATAATGCAGAACAGAATTTTAATAAACAGTATTATAGAAGATAGTAGTATTTCTGCATTACCTATTACAGCATTATTACGGCATTACAGCATTATGGCTTTACGGCTCACAGCAATTATGGCAAAAAATACGGAAATGCCATAACCGTATTAATTTGTAAAATTAATTCTACCACCAACTATAGTAGGTTAACCCACCTGGGTCAAATCACTAGTCATATTAACCACCTGAGATTTTTTTTAATTGACCCAGGTGACCCGTCGGGTCACCCGTCGGGTCACCTGTTGGGTGACCCAGGTGGTGCCTTTTTTGTACTCACCTGTTTTCATTCAGGTGGCACATTGTCCACCCGTCAGGTGACACAGGTGATAATTTTTTATACGGGTCAATTCACTAACTCAGAAGTATATAAATCTTTAGAGGTATGGTGGACAGTTTGGTCCAAAGGTAGCAGTATGCTATTTAAAAGTAAGAAGAAAAAAGAATCAGAGCCTGTATAGAAACTAGATTCGAAATGATAGTTAAAGGTCAAAGAGGCATGATAGATAGCCTGTTGGATCAGCCACAGAAAAGAATCCAAATAGATAGAGTAGTCAAATATACAGAAGAAGAGGAAGAGGAATTAGTAAATGAACCGAAGGAAGTGTTAGAAGAAGTAAAAAGGCATTTTGCATAGCAGTTTAGAAAACGTCAGTCCATGGCAGAAAACTTACTGAATAGATGGAAGAAAAGGTTTCATCCGATAGAAGAGGTAGTGTAGAGCCAATTTGGTATGAACACTTACTAGAAAAGATATCATCAAACGAATGGGAAGAAGCACTAGAAAAAACCAAAAACAAATCAGTGCCGGGAATATCAGGTATTACCTACCTGATGCTGAAGAAAGCTGGGGCTTTGCAAAAAGAATTTTTCAGTATATGGCAAGCAGATGCCTAAAAGAGGGGAGCATGCCAAAAAAATGGAAACTTGGCATGCTATACCCAATACCCAAGAAGGAAAAGTGGTGTTATAGATTGAACAATGTCCGACCCATTCTTTTATTAGAAACTAGAAAGTTAGTAGTTAGAGTATTAAATAACAGACTGATTTTAAAGGGAAAAAATTTTGCAGGGTTGCAAGAAGAAGGAACAGCGGCACTGATATATTTGCTAAATTGTATACTGAAAGATGCAAGGGAAAATAAAAAGGAAATTTGGATCTTGTTTCAAGACATGAAAAAAGCTTTCGATTCAGTAAATATCAAAATACTACAGCTAGCATTAGAGCATATAAAACTTTTAGCAAAAGCAGTAGATTTCATAATTAATTTATACAAAAACAGAGAAATTGAAGTTTAACAGGGGTAGAAAATACAAAAAAATTTATCACAGGGGATAGAATAGACCAGGGAGGTCATATCACTCCTGGTCTGGAAAATATTCTATGATCCGCTTCTAGTAGAAATTCAAGAAGAAAGGGATAGAGGTTACAAAATGCAGTTGAATTAGCCACTTAATTTGCAAAGAGGTGACGTAGAAGTACAAGAGCTGCAAGTGCTAGTCTTAGCATACTCAGACAATACTACATATTTGGCAAGAGACAAGTCTGAGTTAGAACGAATACTTGAAGTAGCAGAAGACTTTTACAAAGTAAATGATATAGAAATCAATAGTAAGAAGCCAGAGCTACTAGTTCTGAATACGCATAACAAGACTACATTTCAAGATGGTATAAAATTCGGGCCAAAAAAAGAAATAATCCGTGGTAAAAAAGAAAAAGATCTAACGAGATTTTTGGGCATATGGCTGTCTGAAAAATCAGAAATCAGACAAGCAGTTAGAATAGTGAAAGAGGAAGTTCTGACAATCGTTAAAGGAATTAAAAGAAAAAAGCCCTCTTTAGCACACATGGCATATTTAAACAATATAGTACTGTTTCCACGTCTGGAATACAGATTGTAGTACTGTATCCTGTCTCGAGAAAACTGTGAAAAGCTGCAGAGTCCTCTTTTGATGCTAATCAAAAATAAAGCAGAATGATGAAGACAACTCCAAATTCAGCATTAATACACTCAATCATTGTTGGAGTTAAATTGATTTGGCAAAATCAACTTGCTCATCACTTCATAGAAATAATGTCTAGATTGAATAACAAAAGTGATGTGGGACAAGCAGTATGGCTAAGATTAAAACAGGGGCAGTTGAATTGTAAGAGCACAACATGCATACTAGGTTTGGGAAAAGAAAGAATAGAGAAATGCAAAGTTAAAAATAATCTAGCTTGCAAAGTTGTGCTTCAAGCAAAAAAACTAAATATTAGTTTCAGATCAGAAGAGCTAGAAGTGAAATATAAAATAGAAGGAACAGGAACGGAGATTGTAAACCTAGTTAAAGAAAAAGACCTGCAGAGTTTTCTTAAGAAAAAAAGGTTAAATATCTTTCTGCTAGAGCAAGTCTTGGATGTAAAGAGCGAAAGAATGCTCACATGGAAGCAGGTTAGACAAATAAGAAGTGTGATAGCAAAAGAAAGAGCACGAGCACCCAAATGGTACACAAACCATGAAGTAAGCATATTAGAAGACTTGTATAGCAGAAAACTAAGAGCTCTACAAGAAAAAGAAAACTTCTTACATATAAAAGCCAATTTGGAAGCAATTAGTGAAAACAAGTGAAAATGAGAATGGCTAGTCTTCGGAAGAAAAAGTAATAAAACGGAGCTAGGAAGGATCATGAACAAAAAGACCTCACAGGAGTTCCTCATAGAACACTGGAGAAAGGACTCAGTAAATAAGCAAGGCCTTGTTATAATCAAGCAGTGCGGGCTGTGAACTAAAAAATGAAGAAACAGAACTGGGTCCTGTATGCCAAGCAAGTATAAAGGTCTGGGGTAAATAGAGGGTACTAACAAAAAGTGGTTGAAGAAGGTAGAGGTTTCCAACAAAAAATGTAAAAAGCTAAGTATCTCTTGGGAGAACGTAGTAGAAAAATACCCTGAGATCATGGAAAGAGAAGAACTGAGTGCGGTGGAGATATCTATAAGCACCATTAATGAGAAGTTTATGAAAGATAATTTTATGGGACAAGAAGCAATAAAAGAACTAGAAAAGGTAACAGAGAGGATATGCTCATGAAAGATGATAAAAGCTTTTACAGATGGGTCCTTAACTAACTCGAAGGAAGAAGAAACTCGAATGGGTATAGGATAGGTGGCAATTAATGAAGCAGCTGTTTAGGCTGAACAAAGTAAAGAAACATTTTGTTGTAGATTGGAAGAATGGCCATTATTAACTCGAGCAGAGATGGGAGCAATATGGACGATATTACTGGTGGCCCCAGAGAATGCAAAGGTGCAAATATATACTGACAGCCTTGCAGCAATACAGGCAATCAAGAAGACAGAAAAGCTTAAAAAGTTAAAAAGTTGTCTTAAGATGCAGAATGCAAGCCTGCTCTGGCAGATCTCTCGAATACAAGAAATCAAGAAGCTGATGGTAGAGATGCATAAAGTCAGGGGGCACAGTAGCATTGTAGAAAATGAAGAAGCAGACAACTTGCAAAGAATGGGGCCAAAAGCAGTAGTGCTATAAGTATCAAGTGGCCCTAGACCAAGATTCAGCAGGTAGTTCTATATTGGAAGAACTTCATAATTGATAGCCAGATTAGGAAGTTTATGAGTCAAATAGCAGTAGCAATACAGGATACAAAGTGGGTAGAACTCAAGAGGTTTGAAGAAAGGAATTTTGAAAAAGAGGTGGGTAATATAGATTGGAAAGAGACATGGCGATTTTTAGGAAGATATAAAGAAAAGAAATGTATGGATAAAAGGAAAAATAAGGAATAGGTTTTTAGAACAAAGTGCCTTAATGGCCTACTGCCTACTATGTTAGAGCTTAGAATAAGAAGGCCTGACCTATACAAAACGGACATTTGTATGACCTGTCAGCAGGAGCCAAAAACGTTAGAACACCTGACAAGATGTGTGGACTATCAGGAAATTTGGAAATTGATAGAAGAAGAAACATGCAAAGAGTTAAAAAAATACTTCATGAAGATTCCAGTACCTTTATGAATTAACAATACAAGAGTTGGAAAGAAGGTTTTTTGGCAAAGAGGAGGAAAAGAAAAAAATTATAAGAAGCCAGTTAATTCAAGGTCTTATACTTCAGAATTGGAAGAAAAAGATAGAAAGTCTGATGAAGGACAAAGCTGGGACAAGAAGAGATTTGGATACAATTATTGAGACCGTCAGCGTGAGATTTCAGCAGCATATTTGGAACTTCAGATATGAATTCCAAAATGACTAGGAAAAGGTAGAGGTAATAACTACCTTAGCAAAAAGAAAAAGCCAAAACAAAAGCAAAAACAAAAACAAGAGTAGTGAAACAAAAGAAAACGTTGTTCCGAACAGTGAAATTAGGCTGACCACAGAACATAGCCTAAAGAGAAAGAAATATTAGAAAAATGGAGCAAGGTTTTAGCAGAATCAAATATAAACAATCTAATCCTAGAGGGGACCAAACTGATTTGGTCTTCATGGGTTAAGTTTAAATATTTAGATTCAGAAACATTTGGCAAAACTGATATAGCAAGCGATTGCCAGCCAGTGACAGGAGGAAACATATTCTCAGTAAGTTGAGAATCCTAATTGAGGTGAATAGTCACTAGGCAGGTCGCATCTGAACGTAAATTTGGGTGAGCTTTCTGTTAGAATAGAATTACAATATATATGTAAACATTAGTTTTTTTTATATATAATAAAGTCTATAGATACAGAAAGCAGGATTGCTGAATTAAAAAAAATTAAAATAATATATAAAGAATATATAATAATTAAAATATAATATATAATAAAATATATAATATTGTTTAAAAATTGTAATATATATAATATATAATAATAATAAATAAAAAATATAAAATTTGATATTAAATATGAAAATTTTAAAAATATGTAAAATATTGTAAAAAAACTGCAGATTTATATGATAATATGCAAAATATTACTTCTTGCGACCCTAAAATAAAATAATTAAATAAAGGTTTGCATTGTTTTATTTGGCAATATTTCACATAAAAGATTACAATTCTTTCAAAAAATTTCAAAAAATTTTGGTATGCAATTTCTTTTGGAAGATTTCATATATTTATTTTGCTAATAAATATATTTTTAGATTCTAAACAGTTGTGAATTATAAGATTTTATAAAATTTTATTATAAAATTATATAAAATCTTATAATTTACAAAATTTTATTAATTATAACTTAATGTACTAAGTAAACTTGTTCAAATTTTTTTTGTATAACAAAATAAAAAAATTTTTCTAAAATTTGTAATATCAAAAAATTTCATCTATCTAACTAACTTTTATGCTCTAACAAAAAAATTATTTGCAAAATTTTGGTATATATTACTATTTACTTTAACTTTTAATACAAATCTTACTCTTACCTACCTTATATTAATTTAAAT
The DNA here is from genome assembly GCA_003550325.1 of Gigaspora rosea. Classification (NCBI taxonomy): domain Eukaryota; kingdom Fungi; phylum Glomeromycota; class Glomeromycetes; order Diversisporales; family Gigasporaceae; genus Gigaspora; species Gigaspora rosea. The sequence goes on along the minus strand of QKWP01000048.1, from coordinate 356,443 downwards.
TTTTGTTATTGGCTGGAGCATAGCGACAAACCCTTAATTTCTATGCAAAGTGATACAAAAATTACCTTCCTGATGTGCTTCAATTGTAAAATCTTGACAAATTTTACTTTTTTGATATACTTGCATATATATGATGTAAATCTTATCAGAAATAGGATTTGGAAATTTTTTGACTGTTTGCACAAGTGTTTATATTTGTGCTTTAATGTTACCAATATATGCATATTAACGCATTTGTATAATATGATGAACATCATATGATGAGCTCCAAACATATAATGCTACACATTAGCCAAGTATAAAACATTTATTATACAAATTTACAAACTATATTTACATATTGCAGTCTCTAATATTACCAAATTTGGATGGTACAGATTGTACCTTTTTTGTATATTTAAAAAATTCTTGATAATTCTATTTAAGTTTATACTAGCACAGGTCGAACATGAAAATATCAGACAAACTATCTGCTATCTGATATTTCTATATTACATAATGATAGTTTAACAAAATATCATTAACTAAAACAACTGGTTTATATGTTGCCAAATTCTGTCTGATATTATGATTTTTTATGAGAAAATTTTAGATAAATATCGTAAAGGCCAATATTTTGAAGAAACTTAGATAATATTTTGGTTATTATATCGGGAAAATTTTAATCAGATATCGACCAATATCAGCTAACATCGGCTAGCTTATATTGAATGAAAGTGCATTATAATATCAGTGATAGATCTGTGAGGTTTCTGCTATTTTTCTAAAAATATCAGCTATCAGATATCTGTATACATCGATATCGATATAATAAATTAAACTCGAAACGTTAAGATTATGAGTGTAAATAGAAATTTTTATCATCAGATATTCGGATGATCCTCTCAGTTAAAGATTCTTCAGTTAATAATATACAAATAAAGAACTAGTATTTTACGACTTTAAGCAATTATTATATAAGAGAATGTATATGTATGTAGTCTTTATTTAAGGATGATTTCATATAATATACTTAACATTTTTCATAATGTTTTACGCTAAGATTGTAATGTCTATCTATATTATTAAGTATGACTCATATATGCTTTCCGGCAAGCAACTCATTTTATCAAGTTTATACAAGCACCAAAATATCGAGCATATATATGTCTATACATGTTAATATAGTGACAACATAATGAACTGAACAAATATTAAAGAAAAATATGTGACGCAATTATTCGTTATAATATAAATATCAGATAGCTGATTTTTCCATATATATAATGTACAGTATATTTATATAATTTATAATAAATTAAAATACAGTAGTAATACAGTAGTAATACAGTAGATTAATATAGATAATAATAGATTATCATGTAATACAATGCAATATGCATTATATATTGTACTTTCTATTTAATGGGATCACTAACATATAATCCTGATGCTTTCTTAAACCAACAGTAAATGTTCCTGCTACAAATCTTCCTAGTATGTTATGTACTGGAATTATACAATCACGATCTATATCATAAAAATCATTATGCCATAATTCCACGTTACAAAGCTTATCGTCCTTTTTGCCGATACTAAGATGATACCTTAAATTCTCATTTTTTATTTTTTTATACTAACGAACATAGGCGAGGCTGTGCTTTGTTGATTCTTCCAGATAATCAAGGTAATGTTCAAAAAAGAACTGAACCTTGTCCGGATATGTATTTACTCCATCTTCATCAGCAAATTTTGCAAGAATTCTTGATGAACTTTCATATCTTTTAGAAAATGTAGAACTGAAAACTTTATCACTTATTCGTATTCTTCCATATTGATTTATTATAGACGATATGCCTATCGATCCATCTAAATCCAAATCTTCGGGCAGAACGAATATATTGGTGTCATAAGCATTATTATAATATTCGACAAGTAACTCCATAAAGTCTCGTGAGATGTATGCATTCATTTTCTTTGGTATAAAAAAGATTCCAGGAAATGAATTGCCCCAGTACCGATGCCGATTCCTTCCTCTACCGATTTTGACATAGAGAGAAAATTTATTACATCTTCATTAGACATTTCATAATCACCCAAACTGCTGGAAGATTTTTTTGGAGCCAAAATAGACAAATCTTCAGATAAATTAGCACTATTACTTTTATTAATTAATCTGTCAATTTGTCTGTTTCGTTGGATGATATTTATAAGTTCCAGCTCAATTTTCCTATTACTATTTTTGTAGCTTCCTAAAAATTTAATTAATATTGTTTAGAAGATAGAGATATCGACCGCCTATTATTGACTTTTGTTTTAAACAAATTATTAATCTTTTAATTATATTTACCTAGTAATCCATTTATCCGTTCAAAACTGAAACACCAAAAAGAATGTAAAGAACCATAATCTAATGCACATTCAGATGTGTGAAGGCATAGATGAAGGTTTGGAGAAATCTTCTCAGGACCATAGATTTCTTCGATAATTTTTATCATAGCTATCAGACATTGGTGTGCTTCTTTTAAATCTCTTTCATTGATTATTCTACAAACCAATATACTACAAGCCCAGACAAAATAAGTAAGAATTTTCCTATCAGCATCACATAACAGATTCAAACAAATAGTGGTAGCATATACGAGAATAAAAGTCTTCCACTGGTCTGCCGTAAACCTTGAAAATCCTTCACCAGTAGAGATTTTACAAGGAATTCTACCAATATCTGATGGCATATCGATTTTATCTGCCAATTGCTGCATAATTTTTAAATTTTGAGAAGTTAACCTTTCACCTTCAATCCATAATCTAGTTACAATCCATTTTGATATTCCCAAGAAGAGGCAATGCATTGGGTCCACTACCAGGAATCTAATGGAATTGAAGTATAAAAGCCTATAGATTTTGGACCATCTGACAAGAGTATCGGAAAGATGCTGTTTTCTTCGTTCAGCTGTCTTGCAATTTTTCCAATTTATTGCATCATTTCAGATAAGGTTGTGGTCACGTTCTACAAACCAGGACTCCATATTAGAAATGCCACCAAAATGAGGTTGGTTCCAAATGTCGTAATTAGCTCTTTTATTGCAGCGATGACATGCTGCCTTAGCCGAAATATGCCCACAAAGTTTCCTTGCTGCAGGTAAGTTACTGGAGCAACAAATTACTGCACATTTGATTCTCTTGCCAGATGGGGACTCAAATGTAGCCGATAGGTCTATTCCTTCCCAGAGCTCTATAAGCTAATCGATAATAGGTGCCAAGTAATGGTTTAACTGATGCAGCTTTGGTTCCGATGGCCCAGGTATGATAGACAATGTTATTATATTGGATGGTTTAAACCTTTTATGTATATTAAATTAATATTATATTTGATTAATGAATGTAAAAAAAAATAAAAAAAAAATAAAAAAAAATAAAAAAAAACAAAAACCTTTCTTGATGTGGAAGATTATATATGACAGCATATATGACCCCCACGCTATATTGTGATGTCTCAAATGGTTGAAACCAGTCCAAGTTTAGCATCAATCCTATATAGCTATCAGCTGTTTCTGGACGAAAAAATAACTCCCCTTCATCATCAGAGAATGATTTCCATATCCTGCCATCATATATATCTGATAATTGGGGTTTTGAAGGTCGATAGGCCCATCTTCTGCATGCCTCTTCAAATCCTGATTGCTGGAATAGCTTTAGGAACTGTTGCTTGAGATTTACCACGGCATAAATTGATACTGGCTTTCTGATTATTCCATCTTGCACCCTGACTTTTTTCGAAAGTATTGTATCGCATGATACTCGTCTGCTGATATTTACATGGTTTGGAAATTCCACATGAGTACAGCGAAGTATTTTCGTGATTGTCCTGCTTTTTTTGTTGAAATATCTTTTGGATTATATAATTTGCAACAAGATTTGCATACAGCGAATCTTGTTGTATGATCTGATATACCAGCTATCTTTTTTGCAACGTCTATTGATGTAGGAAGGCCACAATACTTTTGTTCATCAATACGAGTTAACAAACGCCAGAGATATTTAATCAAAGTGTGAATGCTTGTATCAGAATGCCAATATTTTTGTTGGTAACAAAAAACCCACAATAAAATTCCTAATGAATCTTCGTCAACAATTCTGCTATTGGTCACTGGGGTATCATCTAAATCAGGTGCATCGAACCTTATTAAATTCTCTTCTTTGCTCTCTTCTTCACTCTCTTCTTCAGTATCAGTTTCATTAGTTCTATCGCTTTTCATGTCATCATTTTCATTTTCATCATCATCAGAAGAATCTGACAAATTTTTTCCAGAATAAAAGGATGACATTTTTGCATTATGAAAGCCTTTGGGAAGCTGCGCAACAAGGAATTGAAGATTTTCAGGCTTTGGTAGAGGCATCAAATTATATGATTCACTATCTGACTTTTCACCATCTGTTGAATCAATAACCTGATCCATTAAAAAAATATCGTTCATCATATCTGAAGATCCTTCGCCGTTATCGATATCTTCTGGCCAATATCCAACTTGACGTTTGATATAGCACGCTTTCCTTTTACTGTAGAAGGTTCTTGTTCTTGTGCTTCATAGTTTGCTTTAACTCTTGGATCTCTTTCTATACCATTGCACATACTACAGAAACATGCTACTTTTTTGCACATACGTCTTTTTGTTTGTAAATAGAAGCAGGTTTTTTAACAATTCCTTTGTTTTTTTTGTAAGTCATGATGAAATATCTATGTTAAGAAGCAAGACACAATATTAAGATAAATACGAAGAAACAATATTAAGAAGTAAAAAAATATTAAGAGAGAAAATATTAAGAGAGAAAATAGCTTACAAAAACATTTTACATATTTATATTTCAGAGAAAAGAACAACATCGATAATTTAGTTTTTATTATCAATTGTACAATATGCATATCGGACAAAGAATATTTTATTTTACACTTTTTACATATTTTAAACATATGGTGATTTATAATTTATTCATTAATGATCGTTTATTTATTAATGATTATGATTATTCTTTTTATTCAAGGGATTCCTTCCCTTTGTAATGGCGAAATTACCTCTCTTTTATACTATTTTATATCAAAAAGGGTGTAAGTGGCTTAAATGATAATTTACAATTCATTGGCTAATGCCTTCTTTTCCTTCTCGCTTTCACAAGCCATTATTTTACCAGATGGTTCTCTCTTTGGAGATGCTGAATCTTCTTCTGACAATCTCTTAGCCCGAAATGATGATCCAAAGGTTCTTGAAGTTGATCGTTACAAAGCCCCAACTTAATGATCATCATATTACTGTGCCTACTTTCGCATCTAGCTCGTAACAATAGGTTTCAAAACAAAGAGCATTAACATCAGTAATTTATTTTTTAATATCAATTGTACAATACGCGTATCGGACAAAGTATATTTTATTTTACACTTTTTACATAAGTTTCAAAGCAAAAAGCAAGGAGCAATAGCATCGGTAATTTTATTTTTAATTTTATTTTTTAATATCAATTGTACAATAATTTGGAAGTTTATTTTAAATTTCTATTACAGAATTCACATGTTTTATTTTATTATATAGAATCAGAGTAACAGATATACATTTCAGAGAAAAGTTAAAAAAAAAACGAAGAAATCAAAAATTAATTTGGTTTAATATTTAAAAAAAAATCAAAGAATGAAAGTTTAATTTGTTTTGATGAAATCGAAGTTTAATTTGTTTTGATGAAATCGGAGTTTAGGTTAACTTGTTTTGACTAGATTATTTTTACTAGTATATTGATAAAATTAATCAATTAATTATATTTTTACTTTGTGATTTGTAAATTTCAGTATCTGATATACATATTAGAAAATAATAAAGTCAATTACTTTTTATTATTGGTCAAAAAGTGATGAAATCAAAATTTTATTTTTATTATTATACAAATATAATTATATAAATAAAATATATATATATATAAATTTTTAAAATACGATTTACATGTGTAATGTTATATGTATAAAAAAATTTTTTTTTAAAATACGATTTACATGCAGTTTTGTTTATTTTACTAAAAATAAAATAAAGTTATAAAAAATGATCATATGCATTGTACAACATTAAGGGATTAGTATTGAGGTTTATTTAAAGGTTACTATTTAAAAAAAGAAAAAAAAGGTTAAACGGTTTTATAAAACAATCTAAAAAATGACTCAGCGACTTGCTTTATTTTCAAAAAAAAATTATATATATAAATATAAACCATTTTTATAAACACCTAATAAAAAAAACTCACCCGACAAAAAATGTAGTCAAATGTTTCCAGAATTTTGCAAAATTTGACTGGCCAACCAATTTATTAAATTTGTATGTCCTAATGGAAAAAAACAATTGATACAGAAAACGATATGGGTATCGGAAGTTTATAGTTGACTTTGAAAAAAAATTATTTGAATTAAAACGTCATAGTATTTTCACATGTAATAGTTTATTTCATCATGTAATTAATTGTTTATTTCATCATGTAATAGTTTATTTTAAATGATCGAAGTTTATTTTACAATTTAATGATATTGAAATTTTTTTCGATAATTACATACATATAGTAAATACAATGACAACCAAACTTCATGACAAATTTTTTTTTTTTTGAATATAAGATTATCTGTTTTTCGAATCTTATTTTTCTTCTACAAATAAATTTCTTCTATTACTATTTGATACTTCGCTTCTTATTCAATTTTTTCTTCTGTTAACTATCACATTTTTTTTTATACAAGTAAATTTCTTCTATTACTATTTGATACACCTTCGTTCATTCAATAACTTCGCGTTTCTTTCAATATTCAAAATAGCACTTGGACTTTTTTTTATACACACAGATATAGGTAATACTTTTCTATTTGATACAATTTCACTTCATATTCAATAACTTTCTTCGTGTTGGGTCTTTTTTATTCATAGTAGTTTTGAAAATTTTGGAAAATTTTGGTCTTATTTTTT